>APFE030606064.1:17929-31646 GCA_000404065.3 Pinus taeda
TTTATAATTTTATAAAAAGTTATAAATTACAGATTCACATGTTTTCATGTCTTGATGGTGGAAATGCTCCTAATTTTGGTACACCATATCTTTCAATGGTGCGATGGAATCAAGTAAAAATCGAACCGTTAGAAATCTCGTAGCAAAACAAAAGTGATGGAGCCATCCAAAACAAAAATCAAGGAAGAACAAAAATGACCCAAAATAAAGCTAATCAAAACATTCAAGAAGCACTATTAACAAAATTTAGATGGAGGGACCCTGACGAGGCCTCAACAATTGGCGACGCACGGGGATGATGCAATTATCTCTGGATTAAAAAATAGGGCTAAATTTATCAAATATTGAAATAAAAGTTTCCAAAATGTTCTTGGATATTACACCATTTCTAAAGGTCTCACATAAGATGAATCAAAGTAATATAAACTTTTAAAAAGATTAAAATACTTGAATACCAGTTCTAAAACAATGAATCCAAATATAAGGAATATTTTTTATTCTCTCTCTACTATTGAATAACAAAGATAACAGGAGGTTTTCTAGGATTAGTATACATCTATTAAATTTAATGTTACATCTTCTTCTCGACATCTCTTTGCAGCACATGAGTGTCCATAGCTCCGATAAAGGTGTCTCATTACCATATTAGCATGGCCTCGCTGCTAGCAAGCGTCCATAGCCCCAAAACGTTTGTTTGTACTTCCCATACGTATGTGCTTTTGACTCTCTTATGTACCACTCTTTTGATTAGCTTAAATGGAAAATTTCTTTTAGCAATTGGGTGAAGAAAGCGGGGTAGTACTAGAGATTTTTTATTTAAAAGAATAGTTGCAATACTAGTTTATTTTGACCCCACTAGTCTTCTTTTTATCTACGAATGTAGATGTTTTAAATGTGGAGGGCATGGGAGCGATTCAAAGCAAAAACTATAAACAAGTCGTTCCTTTTTAAAGGTGAACTTATCCTACTTGAATCATATCTCAATGTGCCCCGTAATTAATGATGAATGTGAGAGAAAAGTGAAATTTGGTAGGGGTAAACTTCAGATAAATGAAATCTTATTAATCAAAGCCAAAAGCACTTTAAAAAAAAACAAACAACTATAAGCTACAATAAATCTCACAATTTTGAAACAAAAGAGAATCTATGAGATAAACAAGCCTCGAGTCAAACAAGATAGAAGAAACATCTTATCATAAAGAATCAAGATATTCTTATGTTCTTTGTATTATGTCAAGCGCATTAAAAAGTTTCTCTCTCGATGGGCTTGTTATTCAAGCCTTTTATTAAAACCAAGCTCTCCAATTTAAAACAGTCATGATTAAAATTTTCATATGAGTGCTTTATCAGGGTTATACTTTCTTATGCAAATCTTTCTCCAAAATCGAACTTGCAAGTCTCTACGATCAACTTTTAAGAGATAATACTTACAACCAGTTTTAAAAAATGTATAAGGAAGATAATAAGAAAAATTTGGAAAGGAAAATGAAACTTCCTTGAATGCATCTTTATGTTTGTTCCTTTTTCAGTATAATTTTTTTCCACAACTTCTTTATTCTGAAGCCTATTTAATCTTCTAGCAAAACAAAGTCTTCCAATTAAGCCAATAAAGACTTGTAAGAAAAAGAACAACAAAGATGAGAAAATGAAGGCTAAAATGTAAATTAACAACAAATGAAGATCAACATATGCTAGAAGAATTTGAATGCAAGTTTTCCTTATAGATATTGACATTCACCCATGGAGGATATACAAAATAGGCAAGAAAAAGTTGCATTTTCCTCAAAATTTTCATATGTTCAAGATCATATAAATATTCAATCTAAAATAAATGGTAAGTAATGAGCCATCAATTTATATCCACTTTTGCGTCGCAGAACAAGAATGATAAAATCCACCATTTGGAAATGTGTTGTGAGGACCATGAAGTTTGTCCTACTAACAAGATATTCTTCGTTAAGTGCTTGCAGGTTGGAACATTGACATTTTTTCAAATATTTTCAACAGTTCCTAGCTATAGTGATTCTTGAGAACTTACCATTTATGATTTTCTTTGCGAAAATATTTAAAAGTAGTTTCAACAACGTGATGAAGTTTGCAAAGCAAGATAATATAGTGCATCAATATACCTGATTTTGGGCAAACATGTATGATCAATTCATAAGCACAATCTTAAGCAAACATATTCTAATGATTATATTCGATGGATGGATTAAGTAGATATGCTTTGAACCACTTTTTGCCATGATATGAAGTGAATACCAAGTAAAGATTTAGGGCTCATTACCTTTTTATTCCATATTTGCACAATTCTAATAAGTAAAAAAATAGAACATAAATAAAAAGTAAAACTATTCCTATTTCTACCATACTATAATGAAGAAAAGTAAAAATAGGTGAAATCATATTTCCAATGGAGCCATTCCATTAGCTTAAGTCCTATAAGAAGATGCACATAAAAAATTAGTATCAAAACTAGAAGTAATATTACATTATGCAAAATAAAGTCAAATTTTTGTACACCTGTCTATAATAAAGATAATAATAAAAACTTCTTAATATACAATTCTTCTAGCCAAACGTCAATTCTATCCTAATATGTACAATTGAAATAATTAGTAAGGATACCTTGAAGAATTTGATTAGGATTTGCTTCCAAGGACTTTATAAGATCAAAAGAATTTGTATTAGCCCTCAAAATTTTAAAGTGACTACCCTTTTCCCATGAAGGATTCTGAAAAATATACGAGAGGGAAGGAGTATGATTCTTCAGGGTAGTACAATATCATCGTACTTTCTAAATATAAAATTAGTAGGGTTACTTTTGGATCAAAATTTATTTTCATGAGTGAAATAACCATTTAGAAGGAATGTAGATTGTTTTGTCCAAATTTTATTATAGTAAGCTTCCAATGGACAATGATCATGAATCTCATTGGAAACTTGTAGTGAATCATGTAAGACAGAAATAACACAATTAGAATGAACAATATCACATTTGTGCTTAGGAAAAGGTAATGAAGAGACAACATGAGAATATGGAAATGGGTCAATATCACTCTATGTTGGTACTAATTCAATATCATTAAAATCATGGTAATCATCAAAGGCTACCACTTTCTCTTGAAAATCGTGAAATTGATGTGAATCTTTACAATTATTCAAAGGATGAGAAATATATTCAATACATATATCATATTTAGATTCATCTTGAATTAAGCCCACACAAATTGGTTCATTCCTACAAACTTATTCTCTACTAGAATCTGAAATAAGAGTTTTGACATCATGATCATGTAAATCATTATTAGATGTATTCAAATATGAAAATAAATCTGCATACATGCAGTAATGTTTTCCTAAATATAGATTAGATCCTTTAATAAATCTGGAATGATCTTCATCATTAAAATATGAAACATATTTTACAATAGAATTTTAATTGTTAGGAAAATCTTGAGTAAAACAAGTTTAAATTATTTCATATCAGTTTCAGAAGAAACAAAATTATTTATTTTTCCATCAGTGGAATATGATATTTCTAATTGTATTGAACCTAGTTCTTATCCATAAGCATCGAAAGAAGTTTCAAGGAAATTTTAAAATTTCAGATCTGGGTCTTTATAATAACTTTCCAAAGTCTGAAAATGTGTGAAACAAACTCCTAAAGTTTGCGGTGATGATAAAATCTCATGTTCATCAATAGGTTTCATAGAGTTAGAATGAGTGGTAACTGATGGAGGTTATTATATTTCTTGCTCATAATTATTTGTTTCATTAGGATTATTAAGTACAAGGGTAGTAAACCATTCGGTTAAATCATTTTTTGAGGGCATATATTCGAGGTAGAATCTAAAACAAAGTGACATAAAATTCATCAACATGCATTGAAATACTAAATTTCTAAACACAAATTTTCATAACTGTAATTTTGATGGGCTGAAAACAAATCTTCATAAAGTGGTTCTATGAATGAATGGTTTGAGATAGTAGTGTTTTGAACCATTTGTGAATCCATCCCTAGAATGTGAGAGTAAACAACCTGTAAATTTCATTATCATTAGTATATTAAAAGAATTACATTTATTCACAAATTGAAAAAGATGATCTAAAGCGGAAATTTTACTCTCACTATGATATCACAATTTAGACAAAGATTCAAGTTGTTTTTTGGGCATGCTTTGAGTAGGTCTACATGAACTAAAAACATGATCCAAAGTATCAATATGTATACGAGCCCCGATTAATTTAAATAATTTAAAATAAGGTTCTACACAGATTATCTATATGTGGCCTTCCTTTTAGTGCAATAAATGTTGATGGAAAAAAATGACCACATCAGCATTGAGAGTTCACTCGGTTAAGGCCCCAATTAGGCCCTTATCCATTTGGGATGGTGATTTTGACTAGCTAAAATTGGTCTAGTTACATTCATATACGAATCATTAACATAAATAAATTAAAATTGAATTAACATAACGGAAACAACGACAAGCCTACAAATTCATAGAATAGTGCAATGAAAAATGAAAACTTGTTATTAACTCCAAAATGTTTACTTTTGTACAGTCCTCTGAGTCTCCAACTCATTCAAGAAGTAGCTTTACAATAGTGCAAAATCATCTCCTCTTAAAGATCAAATCTCTACCTATTCTATAGAAAATATGTCTCTCTTTTACAATAGTGTAATTGAAAGTCTCCTCCTGCAGAATTCCTCCCTATAGTCTTTAGATTTGGAACCCCTCATTCTTTGTATTCATGTTCTTTTATACTCATGTGAATTTGTTTTTCTTAAGCTTAGGATCTAAATCTTTCGTTATTAATCTACAGTCCCCAAATTCCACTCCATCAACTATGAATTGAATCTAAAATAAAATTTTAAAACTAAAATGAAAATGAAAATCTAAAATAATAAAATTAAATCATATCAAAATCTAAATAATAATACAATTAAATTAATCTAAAATACAAATAAAAAATTAATAATAAAAATAATAATAATAATAATAATATCTAAAATACATAAAAAAAAAAATAAATGTATTAAATAGTATAGAACTAATAACATAAATCCTAATTCAATAAAATAAAACTAAAATTAGATCAAATTAATATTAATACTAAAAAAAAATTTAATCAAAAACTAAAATCAAAATCTTTAAATAATAAAAATTAAACGGAACTAATTCTAAACAAAATTAAATAAAATAATTTAAGAACTAAAAATAATAAAATTAATAATTAAAAATAAAATTATTAATAAAATTAAAATCTAAAATTAATTATAAAATAATTAAACTAACCTAAAATAAAACTAAAATCTATACAAAAATCCTAGACTAAAGAGGTGACTAAGCTAAACTATATTAATTCAATTAAATTGAAAAAAAAATAACTAAAACTAAATTAAGACAAATGAAACTATATCAAACTAAAACGGATTGAAAAGTAATAAAGCTATTAAAAAAAAAACTAGATTAGATTAAATTAAATAAAAACTAAAAATAAAGCTAGACTAAAAATTGGAGTCTCAGCTCATATCATAATGCATGGTGTTGAATTGTTTAACGTTACGGTAAGTTTAAGAAAGAGGAATTATGATCTTGAATCTTGCACCTAAAATGGTTTTTGAGTGATCCTCTAGGCCATTACAACAACAAAATAATAATAATGTTGTTTTTCTGCACAAGATCTCCGCCCCTTATCGTAACATGTGAATTCGAAACGTTATTTGTGAGATGGAATCCATATCAAATAAATACCAAACTTATCAGTATTACAACAAACCTGCCATAGTTGGGATGTTTCTGCCATTGGAAAGGGCGTCGCAAGACCAACGTCCTTGTGATACTTGCAACGTTTCTGCTGTCAAAAAGGGAGTCGCAAGACGAACATCTTCAATGATTTTTTTTTAATTATTGTGATAAACCTGCCATAGTTACGTCGATTGTGCCGTCATAATGGGTGTCAAACAAACGATGCCTATGCATGTAAGGCCGACAACATTTAGAAAGCACAAGCGTCAGAAGATCGATGACATTGGCAATTTAAGAAAGAAATTAAATGACCTCAAATATAATCTTCATCTCCATTGGCCCCTAAGGATTACCAATAAAGAATATTCACGAAGAGCATGGGATACTTTTTAACATAGGAGAAAAATAATATCGTGGTTAATATGTAATTTTTATACACCTAGAGATTCAAAGAGTGTAGCGACGGTTATAAGCCAATAAACTGTTGGATAAAGCCTCTTTATGTTATCCTAAAAGCCATTGCATGGGATTGATGGACATGAACCATAATTTTTGGGATATTTAATTTCTTCACAAATTGCGCATGCTTGGAGCAATATAACATCATGCAACGAACAATCGGTGCACTAAAAGTATCGATTATATGATCAGGTGGAGGAGGAAATGGAACCGGCCTTTAAGAGCCTGAGACCATCCATAAGATGACTATGGTTTCTTCAATTATTTCCCTACCAAGAAATTTAAGAGGATAGATTATCTATTTTATCAACTTCAACATAGTAGATTATTAACCAAACTAGATTTAATATTGGGTTATCACTAAATATGAGTGCAGAGGTAAAGATGACAAAGAACACATTCAAACCCAACAACAATTTGTACCATTGAATTGTGCTACCATTCAGATTGTATTATTGTGACCCTTCTCCTCACAACGATGTCTAGATTGTGCCTGTGTTTGAGGTAGTGATCATCAAGTAGGTGACTGCGTATGGAATGAATGTCAAGACTGTGATAATCACAGTCATTAATGCTCCTTTCCATTATGCTGAGACTACATAGATATATATGTGAGGGCTTCACTGTCATTATCACCAAGACTGCGGCTCACTATGCCATCCTAAGTCTTGTCTGCTTGCACCCATACGAAATATTAAACCTTGTCACTGAGATCTTGTACCCATCTGAGATTTGTACCACATGTTTAAGTCTTCTTAATCTTTAACACTTTTGTCCTCAACTTGTCCTTTTCCATCTTGCATAGATACCACAGGTTGTTGTATGAGGAAAATTCCATGTCCCAAGGAAACTTGCAATCTTTCTTATTAAGAACGTAGATAATTATCTTCTTATCATATTTCTTCAGATCTCCCAATTGAGATCTCATGAAGATATTTCTTCATTCTTTGATACCTTCTTTACTGTACTTCAGAGAGTATATCTTCTAGCATTTCATGTATCCCTTTTATCTCTCCTTTCTTGCTACATATGAAAGAGAGAACCTTAAGAGTTCTTATGAATTCAAAGGAGACTTTGATATGTTCACTAACTTCTCTTCTCCATAAGGATTATGACAATCCTTCTTATTCCATGCAAGAACCTTTGATGACGCATCCCACCTATAGATCTTCTTGCAATCATGAAGTCATAGAACCAAACTTGATTATACAATAAAAAGATACTTATTTGATTGTGAAGATGAAATCTTCACCTTGATCATGTTGGTAGTAGTTGGAGTAGATATATTGATGCTTCCTCCGGATGAGATCCTTGATAGGAAGATTGCCTTCCTTGCCTTTGAACTATCTTGATTTATCTATCCAACAAATTGTTTGATATAATTAGCCTACATAAGGAACCTTGTAGTATGCAGCATCGAATTTAGGTTGCTTGCCATGATATATAGAGACCCATCAGTTAGTATAGCTTCTATATTGAGTACTGTCTATTCAAACTCCTATATATGCCCTCAAATATGTATCATTAAGTTATGAGAATCCGAGATTTCAGGACTGTGTTTTTTATAGAAAGGAGTCAATCTGAGATAGTGACTATCACTGATATGTTGTAGATCGAAACTATGGGAGTCACCAAAGTTGTTGCCATGTATCCTGAGATCTGAATGCTTCATCTTTTTATTGTTTTTCTCCAAAACCCTTGTTGTTGTAGACTATGGTTATAGGCTACTTCTTTGATCTAGGTCTTTATTTTTGAATGTAGATCTTGATTCCTACAACTTGCCTTGATTCTTTATCCTTGAATGCATCTTTTTTGCCCTTCCTTTGACTTTTGAACCTTCGCTCTAATACCATGTTAAAGACTCTAGGGAAACTAAAATTAAAGTGATTCTTCTTAGCATGATAACAATTTGTGAAGCATTTTTACAATTTTATCTTAGCTTGATCTTCTTGCCATTATTAATGTGTGTGTTTACTTTATCAAACTGCTACCAAGAACAAAGAGACATGGACATAAGATGTTTGGCATTCTGCCAGGGCCAAAAGCTTTCCCACTTGGAGAGTAAAACCTGCACAAAATTCTACTTATAAAGATTCCAATTGACGAATACCAAAACGATGACCCTTGACCTATTCTGCCACTCCAAGACCAAGACATCAATCCTCTTCTTCGTCGCTGTTGAGATATTCATTACTGCTACCATCATTGAGAGCATCATTGTTACACCATGGCTGCTACTTAAGATCTTCAATGAAATGATCTTTGCACCATGATTGTTTCCTTGAAATCACCACTTAAATGATCTATATACCTTCATCAAGATCATGATCTTCAAGAACGATATCATGACTAATATGTATGCAATGAAGTGTACTACATCAAGATCATATTTAGAGCACCATCAAGATCATGGTTACAATTGGGATCATGACTATCCTAGAAGGTATGCTGTGATAGATTTATCACAGGGATCCTCTTCATCAAGACTGTGAGACAGTGATGATTATGCCGAAATAGAGTATCATTGAGATCCTTCTTACTTGAGACTAGGACTGTGTCTGCACTTTCACCGAAGTCTGTTGTAGCTATGCCAAGATTGTATCATTATGACCCTTCTCCTCAAAACGTGTCTAGACTGTGACTAAGTTTGAGGTAGTGACCATCAAGTAGGTGACTGTGTATGGAATTAATGTCGAGACTGTGATAAGAACAATCATTAATGCTCCTTCCCGTTATGCCGAGACTACATAGATATATATGTGAGGGCTTCACTGTCATTATCACCAAGACTACGACTCACTGTGCCATCTAAAGTCTTTTTTGCCTACACCCATACAAAATATTAGACCTTGTCACCGATATCCTATACCCATCCAAGATCTGTACCATGCCTTCCTGTAGTGCAGATCTACTCATATACCCATATGAAAATTTAGAGAGAAAAATGTGAGATCTGATCCGCCTTTTGTGGATACCTTGATGGGGTGTTTATAGTGGTTACGTCCATATGCAAGCCGACTTGAAGAGTGAAATGTTGTGTCTATTAATTCTGAGCCATCATGACATTTAAATATATATTTAATTCAATCTTGAAGCCGACATGATGATCTCCTTCTCGTTTTTCTTGCACTCTTCTTGAGCTTGCTAATGGAGGATTGATCTTGATCTTTGGGGGGCTGCTACATACTTTTGTAGACTTGTATACATTAGCATAGACTCATGAAAAGCTTCTTTTATACATGACATGACTCTTTGACATATTAATAACTCATAAAGACATCAAGAATAATTCTTTGACCTAATGACACTTCTTGCTCATGAAACCCATCTAGCAAGGCATACAAAAATAATTTATTCTCTTTTATTACATTTTCACCTTGATTCCTCTTGCAAGGCATTAGAGAGATCAGCTAGTTCTTTGAGGAGCAAGGAGTGGCTCTAGTGTCCCACTATTGGGGCTAGTGATGAACATTGTAAACATGTGTCTTGAAACTTTTGTTTAATAACAGAAGCCTTTTAAGGCCAGCACGTTCTTCATGCATGGACTATGAATGTTTGGAACACTACTCTATGGATGTTGTTGGCACTATGGTAAATGTGTTGTCCTTGATGGAAACTGTTGAAAATAGCAACAAGAAATGCTACAAATAGAAATGCTATAAATAGAATTGTTATAAATAGCATTTCAGGTACCAGTGTGGAAAATAGCAAAAAGGAATGATAAAATAGAAATGCTAAAAATAGCATTTCAGGATATATTCCAATTTTAATTAGTCCCTGAATTAAAATTGAGAATTAAAATTTGAATTTAGTCTCACCAGCTGTTTGAAAAATAACTAATTAATTCATCTTGAGTTAATTAGTTGGAGAAAATCAAACATGAAGTCTTTGTGAAGACATGCAATAGTTATCCCTTTGATTGAGGAAGTTATCCCTTAATTAAGGAGATAAGGATGAGTTGTATTTGAGTTGTAATTAGTTAGTTCAGTTAACGGAGTTAAGTCCAATTAAATTAGTTCCAAACAGTTGGAGGAACTAATTGTGAGTTTAGTCAGTTAATGCATGCATGCATGCAACTAGTGTTCTCCAAATAACTAAATATTCTCTCATAAATAACTCATGCATGTTAGTTCAGAGAAATACCCAGTTGAGATTAAAGGAAGGGACAATGTACTATCAATTGGAGGAATTTTCCTATAAAGGAAACTCATCCATGCAGAAGGAATCTACTTCAGGATTGCGCAGCTATTTAAGAGGTTAGTGTTGTGTGTGAGGTGAGAATCACACAAGTTGCAGCTGGAGGACCCAAGAGAAACTGCGGAAGGAAACAGGAGGCTTGGAGGACTGAAGGAAGACATATGTGTTGTCTATTCTGTCTATGAGCAGCAGTGAGGGATCGTACTGAGAGATGAATAGCTTGAGAGCTAAAGCTTTATGTAATCTTGAGATATTTCCACTTGTATGATAATATAAATAGCGGGGTTTTTAGCTAAGGCTTTCCCCAGAGTATTCCTCTGTGTTTCATGTGTGATTGAATCTTCTTCTCTATTATATTTGTTATATTTGATCTTGCTCAAATCGATTAAGCTTCTGCAAGCTTGATTGTAGAAGTAGATTAAGTATATTGTTTTAGTTACATTGCATTATTAGTTTAATCTATAGGAGAATTTCTACATGGTATCGGAGCCAAGTTGATCAGAGCTGTGAATGGTATACAAAGAAGAGAAATCAAAGTTAAAAAAAAAAAATTGGGCCGCGAGTTTGCAGGGAAGATCTGAAACTTTTTGTGAAAAAATTTCATAAACAAATAGCAGATCTAGATTCCTTGCGAAAAAATACCCAAATTCAAAAGAAAAAAGTGGTTGAATCAGAGTTCAAATGAAAGAGATATCATTGATTTAAAATCAGCTCCTTTTCTAGAAAATTTCGTGACGACGGGAAAGATGAAACAAATTGGTGTGCTAGACAAGAACCTATATGCACTTGAGGTACAAGATGCATGCAAAGCCTTGAGGAGAAAGGCAAAGGTTAGATACTTGGTGGGTGAGAGGGAGAGTAAATTAACTCTCAACATACAACCACAGAAGAAGTCTCAGACAATTGTGGAGGAGCCACAATTGGAGAAGCAATTTCAGGAAGTTGTAGAGCAGCCACAACTAGAGAAACTAAGAGGAGACTGAGTAGAGGCATCCACTCATGCAGAGACATTCAGTAGGGGGAAATTTCGAGCCAAGTGGGCAGAGGGATCACATGCAACCTTACTTCCAGGTGCGAGGTGGGGCGATGTGAAGTGATAGTCCCAAGAAGGCTGAATAGGGATAGGATCCTTGAGGTACCCAGCCTCTTTGATTAGACCTTGCTATGGGAGCCCTAACGAGGAGTAGCAGGACTGGCTGAGTGGGTAGAGACAGATGCAGATGGAGCGACAGAGAGAGCTACAATTCCGGAGTCCCAAGAAAACGCAGAGCTAGCAGGATGCAACAATGCGAGAGGCACAGGAGTGTTGCACCAGTGCAGGATGGCACAAAGAGGTGTGCAATGGTGTGAGATGCAGGGAGTTGTTGTAGTAGCGTAGAGGTTAGAGAGGGAGAACTTGTCAGTGGCAAAGAGAGCTTTAGCATCAGAGGGCATTTCTAGCCCAATAGGGAGGTCAGTTGAGAGATCAATTACTTACTTCTCAGTAATTGAGTTGCAGTGCAGCAGTGGGCAGCACAATGCAACGTGATGAGAGGAGGTGCAGTGCAGATGCAGTGCTGGGAAACAAGACTAGCAACAACACGGATGCAACAAGAGGAATCAGTAGGATTGATGCAGTCAGAGATCAAAGTGACAGAGGCTAGAGCAGTCAGATACTGAAGAACACATAGGTGCAGAGTTTTCATTCGACAGAGGCAATAGCAGTCAGAGACTTTGATGACAGAGGCATCATTCTGATTTAGGTTGGATATTTTTGTTTCTGGAGTTGCTAGAGAAACAACACTTGAGAGAAGTGTTGCATGCAGAACATTCCAAAGGTTCAGGATCGGGTTCAAGTTGAATGCCTTCCTTATTGAGAGGGAGTGTTGAAAATAACAACAAGAAATGCTAAAAATAGAAACGCTATAAATAGCATTTCAGGTACCAGTGTGGAAAATAGCAACAATGAATGATAAAATAGAAATGCTAAAAATAACATTGCTATAAATATCATTTCAGGATATATTCCAATTCTAATTAGTCCCTGAATTAAAATTGAGAATTAAAATTTGAATTTATTCTCATCAGCTGTTTGAAAAAAAATTAATTAATTCATCTTGAGTTAATTAGTTGGAGAAAATCAAACATGAAGTCTTTGTGAAGACATGCAACAATTATCCCTTTGATTGGGGAAGCTATCCCTTAATTAAGGAGATAAGGATGAGTTGTATTTGAGTTGTAATTAGTTAGCTCAGTTAACTGAGTTAGGTCCAGTTAAATTAGTTCCAAACAGTTAGAGGAACTAATTATGAGTTCGGTCAGTTAATGCATGCATGCATGCAACAATTGTTCTCCAGATTACTAAATATTCTCTCATAAATAACTCATGCATGTCAGTTCAGAGAAAGACCTAGTTGAGATTAAAGGAAGGGACAGTGCACTGTCAGTTGAAGGAATTTTCCTATAAAAGAAACTCATCCATGCAGAAGGAATTCAGTCCTTCAGGATTGCGCAGTTATTTCAAAGGTCAGTGTTGTGTGTGAGGTGAGAATAACACAGGTTGCAGCTGGAGGACCCGGGATAATCTGCACAAGGAAAGAGGAGGCTGGAGGACTGAAGGAAAGCATATGTGTTGTCTATTCTATCTATGAGCAGCAGTGAGGGATTGTACTGAGAGCTGGATAGCTTGAGAACTAAAGATTTGTGTAATCCTGAGCTATTTCCACTTGTATGATAATACAGATAGCGGGGTTTTTAGCTGAGGCTTTCCCAAGAGTATTATTTTGTGTAGAGGTGATTTTAGGGGCGAATGTTCGCCCTTTGGCGAAATTAAGGGGTTTTAAATTTTTAGTGGGCGAATTTGTATCATAGTACATTTTTACAAATCACCTCAAATAGCCCACCTTATTTTAAGGGAGAGGGTAAAAAAGGTAAATTTAGCCCTTGAAATTAGGAGTTACAACCTTCCATTCACCCATTTTCAAGAATATGTTTTATTTGAGTGAATCCATTTGCCCATTTTCAAGAATAGGTTTTATTTAAGTGAATCCTATGGGCCAAAGGCCCAAATACCATATTTATAAAAGAGGTATGGTAAATTAATAAAAATATAAATAAATGAGAGGCATGGTAAATAAAGAAAGCATTTTTTATATTTACTCCTTAAGTCACTTTATATACATGCAAAGGTGTAAACAAATAAAAATATAAGTAAAGTGGAGGTATGGTAAATAAATAATTTTTTTTTTTACTTACTCAAAAGGTATGGTAAATAAATAAAAATATAAATAAACTAGATGCATGGTAAATAAATAAAACCTCTTTTT
>APFE030606074.1:0-38728 GCA_000404065.3 Pinus taeda
AACAGTTTTTAACATTCACTGTTTTCTCTATGCTTCCATCCCAAGCTTCCTCTTCAATGAATTGAACATCTCTCCTAACAAAGAACTTCTTGGTGGATGGGATATACAACCTGTAGGCCTTGGATTCTTCACTGTATCCAATGAAAAGACATTTCTCCCATTTGCTGTCCAACTTCCTCTTTAGCTGATCTGAAATGTGTGCATAGGCCACACATCCAAAAACTCTCATGTGGGTGACTTCTTGCTTTTTCCCACTCCATGCTTCTTCTGGCACTCTATTCATCACTGCTTTTGTAGGACACCTGTTCAAAATATATGCTGCACAATTTACAGCTTCAGCCCAATAACCATTTGGCAAATGCTTTGCCTTCAACATGCTTCTCGCCATATCCATGATGGTCCTGTTCTTCCTTTCAGCAACTCCATTTTGCTGTGGGGTGTACCTTGCTACAAATTGTTTATGAATTCCATTTTCTCTGCAAAATCTTAGGAATTCCTTGGAGATATACTCACCTCCTCTATCAGTTCTGAGAACTTTAATATGCAACCCGCTTTGGTTCTCCACAAGTGCTTTGAAATTTTGGAATTTCTCAAACACTTCACTTTTGTTTTTGAGAAAATAAATCCAAGTCTTTCTTGTAAAGTCATCAATAAAAGTTAGGAAATATTGGTTACCTGCTAATGATGCAGTTTGCATCGGTCCACATAAATCTGAGTGGATGATCTCTAAGGGTGCCTTTGCCCTTATGCTTTTACCTGAGGGAAAACTTTCTCTATGTTGTTTTCCCAAAATGCAGCCTTCACATAGGCTGTCCGGTTTCTCTATCAATGGTAATCCTTTCACCATTCTTTTTCTGCTCAACAATTTTAGACCTCCAAAATTGAGATGTCCAAGTCTCAAGTGCCACAACCAATTTTCATCCTTTGGCACGCTTTGGAAAGCCTCTTGGGTCACTGCTGCAATTTCATTTTTGTTTTTCAAATTTGCCCTGATCCTGAGAGGGAACATCCTGTTCCTTGTCATCTTCACTTCAGCAATGCATCGTTTGTTGGGTGGTATATCCATGATGGTACACACATCATTCACAAAATAAACATTGTAACCCTTTTGAACAAGCTGTCCAATACTCAAGAGGTTACATCTCATTCCGGGGACATAATATACATCTGCTATGGTTTTCCTTTCTCCTTGATTTGTAAATATTTTTACCTCCCCTTTTCCCATAACAGACACTTTGCTATCAGTTCCTAGTGTGACCTCTGATTTCATATTTTTATCTAGGGCAGAAAAAAGAGCTATATTTCCTGTCATATGGTTGCTGCAACCTGAGTCTAAAAACCATATGTCTTCACTATTTGTTTCAGCCATGTTACAAGCTAACAACACATTAGTTTGGCTGATGTTCTCTCTAGTAACATTTGCATTTTGTCTATTACTCATATCATGCTGCTTCTTCCTACATTCACTGGCATAATGCCCATATTTTTTACAATAATAGCATTGGACATTGGATTTTTCATACCTTTGTCCTTGAGCATGATGTTGTTCTCTTTGTTGGCTGCTGCCTTGGCCTTGGTTCTGATTTGGATTGCTGCCTCTTCTTTGAGCATTTGCTGGACTGTTCCTTCCACCTCTGTTCTGGCTTTTGCCTCTTCCTCTCTTGTTTCCTCTGCCTTGACCTATTCCTCTTCCAAAGGGCATCTGGGTCTTGAAGGCTTGCTCTAGAGATGAGTTTTCATTCCGACTCAATCTCTGCTCATGTGTTATCAGTGATGCATGTAGCTCATCAACTGAAAAGTTTGAGAGATCCTTTGTCTCTTCAATGGTGGTGACAATAGCATCAAACTTTGAGGGTAAGACCCTAAATATTTTCTCCACAATCCTCCTTTCTTCAATGGTTCTCCATGAGTCCTCATCTGTGTAACCAGACCAATTACATGTGTGAAGAATGAGTCAATGTTGTTTGACTCCTTCATGTTGAGATTCTCAAAATCTCTCCTCAGCAACTGTAGTTTTGCTGTCTTCACTTTCTCCATGCCTTGATAGGCTGTCTTGAGGGTCTTCCATGCTTCATTGGATGTCTTAGCTGCTGCTAACCTTGGAAACACACTCTGGTCTACTGCTAGATACAACAACACACGGGCTTTTGAATCCTTCTTCCTATTGCTCTTCAGCAAATCCTTCTCTGCTGGAGTTAATCTATTAAACTCATTTTCATCTGCTGGTTCTTCAAAACCATCTTCAACTATTTCCCATAAATCTTGAGAGGCAAACAGGGCTTTCATGGTTATTGCCCAATAGTCATAGTTTGTCCCATTGAATTGTGGGAATTGAGGGTTAAACAAACCCATGCTAGTGCTTGTGCTAGCCATTCCTTGCATTCTCAGCTATGCTCTTAAATCCTTGACTGTGTGTTTAAAAACAACTGACTGCTGCAACCAAAAGACTCCTTCCTTCAGCTTCTTTGTCACCTACAAAGAGCCTAAGCCTGCTCTGATACCACTGTTGGGTATTTTTTTTGCTTTGCAATGGGTAAATACCAAAACCACAAAAATAAAACACAGAGGCAATGCTCTGTTTCCTTTGCACCAGGATCTTTTACTCAGAGAAGTCTTTTTAAAATTAATTACACAGGACAGAGTATTTCACCACCATAGAATGATTTCTATTCATTAAACAAAAACACTTACATATTCATCCTCTTTTACTCAGAGGGATTCACCAAAACATTTACACAAAACTTACTCTGCCTCCTATGAAATTTTACACCACTGTGTGTAAATATTTCATTTACATTCACTGCTGTGTGAAAACAAAACTTACAGGGAGTTACACATTTACCTTTTCACCTGTGTGAAACAATCCATGGTTTTCAACAAAACTATCCACTGGTTTTCATTTACTTTTCTTCCTTCTCCTGCACTGCTGTGCAATTTTTACTTCTTACATTACAAACCAAAAACTTTACCCTGCTGGGTTTTCACCATGATCATCATTTGCTGCCTCTGTGCAATTTTTACTTCTTACATTACAAACCAAAAACTTTACCCTGCTGGGTTTTCACCATGATCATCATTTGCTGCCTCTGTTCTATTTTTTTCTTACACACTACTGTGTGTTTTTATTGCTTATACAGAAAAATGAACTACACACAGATTAAATGACAATACAAAAATTACCCGCACTTCTGTGTTTTTTTTCTTCCCCTTTTCGCGCTGCACGGTTGCGCTGTTTTTCATATACAATTACATACAATACAATCCCCGTGTATTTTTCATATATCAAAAATGGGGTCAACGATTTTAAAACATATATTAAAAAAGAAATAAAAAAACTTACGACATACTTCGCCCATACTTCCTATTATCTTCGTCGTATGAAATATTAAAGGAATTACCAAACATATGACATAATAATAAATATGAGGTATGGTCCACAACGTATGATCCACGCTGTATTAAATTTTTAATCAGACCCGTATGTACTTTGGACAGATTAAACTGCGGAGTCCTTTCCTGGGAATCGAACGGCGGAGAGCGATTACTTCAATCGAACGCATATCGGACAGGGGAAGAAGACCGACAGTTACCTTCCGATGGATGTCAGTGGGTGACGTCACGGTTGGCCAGATGTCAGTATCGGAGCACCATGTCCGGAAACCACTTCAGGCCGAAAGGTGGTGCGATGAGTTACCCGGTGGTTTAGGTTTGCTTCGGTGGTTTTGAGTTGTCGTTGACTGCTGACCGCGCGGTTGAAATTATATATTTTCAACAACTTGTGAGGACAATGATTATTGGCTGATATCCAGGAATGTATGTTGACTCATCACTATTATTTAAGGAAAATTAAGCCACTTGGAACTACCAGCTTGTGGTCTCTAGAGGGCTAGGCTTTCACTCTTGTTAGATGTCTCTGGGTCTGGTGTCGTTAACTTGTTTCCTTACTTTGCAGTGAAACCAACTCTTAGCCAAGCAACTTGTTTCCTTACTTTACAGGAAGACCAACTCTTTCCTTACTTTACACGGAAACCAACTCTTAAGTAAACAAAAACTGTTTAAGAGATACTCCCAACCCAATTATTTGTTATATTTATGCATTGTGTAATTTTGTTTTTTATATTTTTTATTTGTATTGATAATTATATAGAAGCACTTAATCATAATAATAATAAAAAATAATGGTGTTATTTTTATTTTGATTGCATATTCTTGAAATTGATGGTTTATTTACAAAGTAAATATTTACTTTGTTAATTGTTTTTATATTCATGAAATTACCAATGAGGCGTAAAATTATTATTAAGTTTAAATTTTAGAGATAAAATATATATTTTATAAATTTTCACGAAAATTGATTACGTAATTTACAAAAAAAATCTTATGCACCAATTTAATATTTAATTTAACTATTATCTTAAAATTAAACTATATATATATATACCCAATTAATGTACAATAACATATGTAATCTCTCTCATAGTCAAAAGTTAGATTTACATTACCCAAATAATTTTAATTTTGTGTAATGGATACTCTCAACATTGTGTAATGGACACTAAGTGAACATTTTTTTGGAATTTTTAAAAGAATTTAAAAGAAAAAATCATATTTTTGATAATTTTTAGAATAGAAATCAAAAGATACAATTTCTTTGTTGGATAGAAGTTTATTTGATTTATTATTTTCTTCACATCCAAAATATGTTTAAGGGATACATAAAGAAGAAAGACTAACTTGTCAATGGAAAATAAAGATTAAATACATTAAAGAAAAACACTAACAATAAAACACCATTGTGGAATTTTTCATAGGTACAAATGCCTACTAGAACATTATGCTATTGTAATAGTGAAGGATTTGAAGATCATCAAACTTTTGTTGTAATTGCCAAATTTTCTTTTTCCATTATTCAAACGGAAGGATTCTACTACTATTCATCTTTCTTTTGAACTAGTCCACTATTATTTTGGAATCACCAATCAATTTAAAAACCTTCTTCCATAAAGATAACGGCAAAGTACACCACAGGGCAATCAACTCAACAACAAAATTTGTACCATTTCCAATGCCCTACTTACATTTTAGAATCACATTATGAGGGAATAAATTGACAATACTAACCCCAACCCCACAATTCTCCCTTTGACAGGAACTATCAAAGAAACTCCATACATTTCCTTCAGAGAGCACCAAGTCCCTTATAATTCTTGTCTTCTTCAATTTCAAGTGTTTGACCTATTCCAAAAAAGCAACTGTAGAATTATATAGAATTGCTACTGAGCATACAACTTTATTCCTAAAGAGAACTTTGATTGTTCCTAACCAAATTCTCAACATCACAAAAACTGAGAGAAATTTATAAGAGGACAAACTAAATCTCTAAACCCAAAGGTAAAATACTTTCTTCAACATAGTTCCCAAATCACTGACTTTCTATTTTATGACTAACAAAACCTCTTTCCAAACAATCTTCACAAAAGAAAAAATAAATAAATAAATAGTCAATAGGGTCACTATTTTGAGGACATAAAACACATAAACATTCCCATCCTCTTTTTGCTAAAATATCCCATGTGAAATTTTTCTTTACAAGGAAAAGCTATAAAAAAAAACACATTTGAGGGTTCCTTGACCCTTTCAAACTAAATAAAATCATTATTTTAATTAAGAAGCCATATTTTGCTGAATCAAAACATTGTATCCTTGCTTTACTGAGATAACCCCAAATTGCTTATTATTAGACCAAGAAAGACTATCCTCTTCATCTCTTTTTTAAAAAATGCATATTTTCCCCAAAATCATAAAAAAAAAAACAACAACAACAACTCAATTCACCTATAAAAACTAGTGAGATTTGTAAATCTTCAACAAAAGCCCAGAGTTGAATCTCTAGCCACATCCATAATATAATAAACACCATAAGAATTTAGAAATTCTACCAAATCTACAAATAATTTGTTCTTATCATCACACCCAATCCACTTATCTCATCCAGTTAATACATTCTTGCCATTACCAATTTTCCATATCATCCATCTTTCTATAACTTTTATCCTTTAGACCACATTTATCCCAATCATCCACTTACAAATAGTAACCTCATGACTGAGCTCCACGTGTTGATTTCGAAAAATATCCACCGTCCACTTTTTGCAATAAGGGCTAAAGACAATAATTCCATATTTTCTAAGCCCAACTTCCATATTTTTTAATTGCCCAAAACTCTTCTGATTCTTGACATTCTATAAAAATTGAACACTCAATTTCTTTATCAACATTAAAATGTTTTTGGACATTTCTCTAATATTTTTATTGGGACATGAAAACCCAAATATAATTATAAATATTTTAGAAATTTCAATTAATAATTAATAATTAAAAATTTACTTTCTATATATACTCTCAAATGAATGCGGACTGCGTATTAATGAAATAATTATATATCAATGAAATTAACAATTAATTTTTAATTATTACATGGTTTTTAACAAGTGTAATATGCATCACCTGTCTCTTATATAAAAAGAAATTGGTAATATTAAATTAATATATATATAAGCTAATATAAAATGTAACTATAAATTTTATTTAAAAATTTTAAAAAATTATTGAAATCAAAACTTTTTACTAAATAAAATAATATAACCATGGTTAAAAAAGTATAAAATAAATTAAAATTAAATATTTATAAAATATTTTGATATAAAGCTACGGTTGTGGCCCATGATATTGTAACAAAGTCTATTTATAATTTAAGTCTTTTTGGGTAAATATACATGATTAAGAATCTTGTTATATTATAAAATATTAAATTTTAATTTGATCCCATAATATTATAGCAAAACGTAAATTATATGACACTTGAGAAATCAAATTAAATTTATTTTTTTAATTTTTAATATGATTTATATATCACAATTCATTTTAAAACCGCATTAAAAAATATATATTATTTTTTAAATTTTCAAAATATTAAATATAATATTTTATTTTTTTCAAAATTTTAATAAATTCTAAATAAAAAACAACAGCGCTAAATAAATTAACAACTAAAATGGCGATACATAGATAAAAATACCCGAACTCATGATATAAAAGGGTTTGATCTAGTCCCAAGAGTTAGCTCAATTAGTCAAGTCGAAGCCTCGTCAAATGAGAGGCACATGGAAGGCACAGAGTCAATTCCCGTAAACTCTTGGAGTCAAGTCTGTTAATGGCTAATGACCAAAAATGATTCTAAGCCACACAGGAAAAAAGATTGATCTCATTTGAATAACGATTCAAATTCTGTAGATCCCTTTGTTACACTTCAGCTGTCATCAAAACCATCAAATTGTAGAAAAAATTAAAAATCTGTTGAGTGATGTGGGGGTTTGATCTCATATGATTATTGATTCAAATTATGTGGATATTTCTGTATCATCTCGCTCTCTTCAGAACCGTCAAATCGTGGGAAAAAGAAATCCGTTGATAGTGCTTATCAGTCATCAACTTTCTTAAATTATATCCTGCGGTCAGAAGACGTGGCTGATGTTCAGATACGAATTTTCTTACTCGTGCCGAGTGGCAAACCTAGTCAAAGTCGAATAACGAATTCTTCACAGCAAAGCTTTCATAGTTATACTTGTTTACGTAACAAAGTATAACACGCACTGTCCATAATGGAGTCCACAGAAGAGATAGCAGCCAGCCATTGTTCAAAGATGCGCTCAAATTCTTTAGTGTAGCGTGGAAAATAATATAATTTTGGGTTGTTACACAGCAACAAAAAAAATTCTTTTCCAGAATCCGCTTACATCTAAACGAAGCCTTTTGTTCTTAAGTAAATAACTTAAACATAATCGGCTTAAGAGGTAGGTTTTACCTGTGATGAAACATTGAGATTTATAATTTTGGTGGAAATTTTTGAAAATTTAGGTTATATTTTTTAAATTTTAAGATTTTGAGTGGCTTATGAATTTTTCACTGTGCTGAATCTATTTTTACCATCAAAAATAATATTTAAACATCTAATACATTTTTTAAAAAAAGCTACTAAATTTAGAAGATTTTTAATTTGACTTTTCAATACACAAAACCAATATAATTTATTGTTTAAGTTATTCTTAAAATACTAGGTTCTAATTCCACATTAAGTTGTATTTAACTATTACCATAAATTTAATTGTTGAGTAGTTTATTTGGTCAGGAGAATATTATAAAATATTATTTAAACTATGAGATTGCGAATACCAAAATTCCAATTCCTTTAAATAAATAAAAAGATATGTTACACAAAACCGCTCCTAAGAAGTGGGAAACCCGTTCCCACGCTGCAAAGAACTTTGGAGTTGTAGGAGAACATTCTATTTTAAGAGGGAATGACAATTGGAGCTTTGGACAGTTTCCGGATCTTTGAAGCCGTAGATCAGGAACTGAGGCGCGGATTTTGTAAAGTTCCCCCGTTCCCATAGTTGACTGGATGCAAATTGGCGCGAATTTGTTTTTTGTCACCAAAAAAAGCTCAGTTCCTCCATAAATGTTGGTTCTTCAACCTCCTTTCACTTCATCACTGAGGTTGGTGTTTGTTGTTGAGAGCATGATAGTTGTGAGAGCATGTTCACTATTTTCACTAAGATCTGTTGTTTGGTTTTGAGAGCACGACAATTATGAGTGCATGTTTGATGTTTGTTGTTGAGAGCGAGATAATTGTGAATGCACAATTGAGAGTGAACAGAGCTGACAGTGAACAGTTTAGGACCGGTATGTTGGGAATTTTCTGGTAAATTCCAAAACAAGTAATCTTAACAGAGAACAATGCTCTGTTTTTCCTCAGGATCTTAACACAGGGAAGCTATAATTGATTTCTGAGAACAGAGTGTTGCACACACCCACAAAAGCTTTTGTATTCATTAAAGTAAAATGCCTGATACAAAATTCATCCTCTTTCTCTCAGAGGTATTCACCAAGAACTAAAAAAATTACTTTGTCTCTTTTAGAAATTTTACACTACTGTGTAAAAATTTCTTTTACATTCACTGCTGTGTAAAAACAAAATCTTACATTTACTGCTGTAAAGAAAAATTTCTTTTACATGTGATGTTGCCCATTACATTTCGTTTCTTCAACAAAATATTACATTCATGCTCCGCTAGAGCAACAACAAAAAAAAATTACATACAGTCACTGCTCTGTTTCACTGCTGTGTGTTTCACTCCAAGCTTCCCTCACATTACATTACACATCTTCTTCAATAATAAAAAAAACATAACACACAAATACGTTTTTACTATGCCCATACCTCTGTAAGAAATAAAAAACATTAAAATTAAAACTTTTTACCAATACTCTACTAACACATTTAATTTCATTTATATTTTACTGTCTGTCAACCAAAAACTTCATGCAATGTTATTCCCTGGAGGCCTGAATGCAACTTTGGATTAATTGGACGGTGGACAACGTTGAATTCAATGGGACGGTTGCAATCAATATTGGGCGGACCTTTTCTACCGAACTTTACATCCCGATGAAAAGCTGTTTTGCAAAACGTACAGAGGGCACGCGTCAAAAAATGATTGCATCGGGTGCGTTTGGAGGAAAACCACTTTTCGTGAAAAGCGGTCCGATAAGATCTGGTGGTTTTGTGCATTAAATGTAGCACGGCAAGTTGAAATTAATATTTCAACACTCCCCTTTAATTTCAACTGTTGGGTTATCAGTCATACCCAAACATTTCCTCAAAAACTCGAAACTTTTCTGGTCCAATGGCTTGGTCAGAATGTCTGCAACCTGCTCCTGAGTCATGCAATGTTGTAAAACAATTTTTCTGTTGTTTACCAATTCCTTGATGTAATAAAAGCTTGTGTCAATGTGTTTCGTTCCTTTATGAAACACATAATTCTTGGATAATGCAATAGTTAAACTATTGTCACAAAAAATCACCGTTCCCTTTGCCTGCTCTTGGCCTAAGCTCCTTACCATTCATCTCATCCAAACTGCTTGACATGCTGTTGCTGTAGCTGCCACATATTCAATCTCTGCTGTAGACAACGCTACAATAGGCTGTTTCTTAGAACCCCATGAAATGACTCTGAACCCATGTGAAAAACATAACTAGATATGCTTTTCCGATCATCTACACTTCTAACCCAATCATTATCAGTGTATCCAATTAAATCTGAACATTCAGAAGTAGTATAAAAAATGTCAAACCCTTTAGTACCTTTAACATACCTCAGAATTCTTTTTGTTGCCTACCAATGTGCTTCTTTTGGCCTCTCCATGAATCTGGAAATCAAACTAACATCAAACATTATATCTGGCCTAGTTGCAGTCAAATACATTAGGCTGCCAACTATGCTCTTATACAAGCTAGGATCAAAATCCTTGCTGATGTCCTCTTTGCTGAGTTTAATCCCATCACTGTGGGAGTGATTGCTGCCTTGCTCTCCTGCATGTTAAATCTTTCCAATACTTCCTTAACATATTTTGCTTGTGAAATAAAAATTCCATTTTCATTTTGATCTACTTCTATTCCTAAGAAGTATATCAGCAAACCCATGTCAATCATTTCAAATTCTTCTTTCATGACTATTTTGAAGTTTTCAATAAGGTAGTCATCATTACCTGTAAAAATAACATCATCAACATATAACACAACAATTAAAATTTTACCATCATTTTCTTTGATGTAGAGAGTAGGTTCTCCCTCACATTTTTCAAATCCATTTTCCTGTATATAGGAATCTATCTTGTTGTACCATGCTCTTGGTGCTTACTTCAGCCCATAAAGAGCTTTCTTCAATCTGCACACTTTGTGCTCTTGGCCTTTCTTTTCATAGCCTAGAGGTTGTTCTATGTAAACCTCTTCCATTAATACTCCATTTAGGAATACTGACTTCACGTCCATTTGGTAAACTTTCCACTTGTTTTGTGCTGCTATGGATAGCACTGCTCTCACGATTTCCATTCTAGCAACCAGTGCGAAAGTTTCCTCATAGTATCTCCCATACTGCTGCTTGTATCCTTTGACAACCAGCCTTGCCTTGTGTCTTTTTATTTTGCCTTCAGCATTACTCTTGGTCTTGTAGACCCATTTAACTCCAGTGACTTCTTTACCTTTTGGTAGTTCAACCAAATCCCATGTCTTATTTCTTTCTATGGCATTAATCTCCTCATCCATAGCTTTTATCCATTTCCTATCTTTAATTGCTTCTTCGAAATGAATAGGGTCATCAACATGACAATATAATGCAAACAAAGAATTCATATCTTCATTTGCTGCCTCTTGCTCATAAATGTCCCTTAAATTTTTGAACTTCTTACCTCTTTCATTTGGTGTACAAGTGCTTGAAGATGCACTTGAATTTCATCCTTGTGGTGTGCTTGGAGAAGCATTTTCATTTCTCCTCAAGGGTGTCTCTTGCTGTCCTTGTGTTGGCACTACTGTTTGGGGATGTATTTCAACCATCTTTTCATCATCTTCATCATGAGACAAATAGTTTTTAACATTCATTGTTTTCTCTATGCTTCCATCCCAAGATTCCTCCTCGATGAACTGAACATCTCTGCTCACAAAAAACTTCTTGGTAGATGGGATATACAACCTGTAAGCTTTGGATTCCTCATTGTATCTAATGAAAATACATTTCTCCCCTTTTCTGTCCAACTTCTTCCTTAGTTGATCTGGAATGTGTGCATAAGCAACACAACCAAAAAATTTCATGTGGGTGACTCCATGCTTTCTCCCACTTCATGCTTCTTCTGACACTCTGTTCATAACTGCTTTTGTTGGGCACCTATTCAAAATATACGCTGCACAATTTACAGCTTCAACCCAATAATCATTTGGAAAATGCTTTGCCTTCAACATACTCCTCGCCATATCCATGATGGTCCTATTCTTCCTTTCAGCTACTCCATTTTACTGTGGGGTGTACCTAGTGGTAAAGTGTTTATGAATTCCATTTTCTCTACAAAAACATAGGAATTCCTTGGAGATATACTCACCTCCTCTATCAGTTCTTAGAACTTTGATATGCAGCCCACTTTGGTTTTCTACAAGTGCTTTGAAATTTCGAAATTTTTCAAACACTTCACTTTTGTTCTTCATGAAATAAACCCATGTTTTTCTAGTAAAATCATCAATGAATGTTAGAAAGTATTGGCTGCCTGCAAGTGATGGAGTTTTCATCGGTCCACATACATCCGAGTGAACAATCTCTAAGGGTGCCTTTGCCCTTATGCTTTTCCTTGATGGAAAACTTTCTCTGTGTTGTTTCCTCAAGATACAACCTTCACAAAGGCTGTTTGGTTTCTCTATCAATGGTAATCCTCTTACCATTCCTTTTCTACTCAACAAGTTAAGACCTCCAAAGTTGAGATGTCCAAATCTCAAGTGCCACAACCAATTTTCATCCTTTGGTAGGCTTTGGAAAGCCTCTTGGGTAATTGCTGCAATTACTTCTTTATTTTTCAAATCTGCCTTTATTCTGAGAGGGAACATCCTGTTCCTTGTCATCTTCACTTCAGCAATACATCTTTTGCTGGATTCTCTATCCATGATGGTGCATACATCATTCACAAAAAAAACATTGTACCCCTTTTGAACAAGCTCACCAATACTTAAGAAGTTATATCTCATTCCAAGAACATAATAGACATCTGCTATGGTTTTCTTTTGACCTTTCTTTGTTAATATTTTAACTTCTCCTTTTCCCATAACAAAAATTTTACTATTAGTCCCAAGTGTGATTTGTGATTTCACATTTTGATCTAATTTAGAAAACAAAGCTATGTTTCCTGTCATATGGTTGTTGCAACCAGAGTCTAGAAACCATATATCATCACTATTTGTTTCAGCCATATTACAAGCTAAAAGCACATTATCTTGGCTGATATTTTCTCTAGTGATATTTGCACTAGATCTATTATTCATATCATGCTGCTTCTTCCTACATTCATTTGCATAACGCCCATATTTTTTACAATAATAACATTGGACATTGGATTTTTCATACCTTTGTCCTTGAGCATGATGCTGTCCACTTTGTTGGATGCTGCCTTGGCCTTGGTTCTGATTTGGATTGTTGCCTCTTCCTTGAGCATTTGTTGGACTGTTTCTTCCACCTCTGTTTTGGCTTTTGCCTCTTCTTCTCTTGTTTCCTCTGCCTTGACCTCTTCCTCTTCCAAAGGACATCTGGGTCTTAAAGGCTTGCTCTAGAGATGAGTTTTCATTTCTACTCAAATTCTGCTCATGTGTTATTAGTGATGCATGTAGCTTATCAACTGAGAAGTTTGAGAGATCCTTTGTCTCTTCTATGGTGGTGACAATCACATCAAACTTTAAGGGTAGGATCCTCAACAATTTCTCTACAATCCTCCTTTCTTCAAGGATTTCTCCATGAGTCCTTATCTGTGTGACCAGACCAATCACATGTGTGAAGAATGAGTCAATATTATCTGACTCCTTCATGCAAAGATTCTCAAAATCTCTCCTCAGCAACTGTAGTTTTGTTTTCTTCACTTTCTCCATGCCTTGATAGGCTATATTGAGAGTTTACCATGCTTCTTTGGATGTCTTGGATGCTGCTATCCTTGAAAACACACTCTCATGCACTGCTTGATATAAAAATACGAGGGATTTGGAATCATTCTTCCTATTGCTCTTCAATAGATCTTTCTTTGCCTGAGTTAATCTACTAAACTCATTTTCATCTACTGGTTCTTCAAACCCATATTCAACAAGTTCCCATAAATCTTGAGAAACAAACAGAGCTCTCATGGTTATTGCCCAATAGTCATATTTTTTTCCATTAAACTGAGCAAGTTAAGTATTAAACATACCCATGCTAGTGCTGGTGGTGGCCATTCTAGCTCTCTAAACTATGCTTCTAATACTTGACTGTGTATTTAAAATAACTGGTCTTCAACAGCAACACAAAAAAAACTTGTGAAATACCTGGATCCTTTTGTTTGAGACTTCACTCTGCTGAGAAACTGCTGCAGCAAAAAAAAACTCTTTCCTTCAGCTTCTTTGACACCTTCAAAGAGCCTGGACAAGCTCTGATACCACTGTTGGGAATTTTCTTGTAAATTCCAAGACAAATAACCTGAACAGAGAACAATGCTCTTTTTTTCTCCAGGATCTTAACACAGGGAAGCTATAATTGATTTATGAGAACAAAGTGTTACACACACCCATAAAAGCTTTTGTATTCATTAAAGTAAAATGCCTGATACAAAATTCATCCTCTTTCTCTCAGAGGGATTCACCAAGAACTAAAAAAATTACTCTGTCTCTTTTAGAAATTTTACACTACTGTGTGTAAAAATTTCTTTTACATTCACTGTTGTGTAAAAACAAAATCTTATATTTACTGCTGTAAAGAAAAATTTCTTTTACATGTGCTACTGCCCATTACATTTCGTTTCTTCAACAAAATATTACATTCATGCTTTGCTGCAAATTTCTCTCAACGAGCAACAACAAAAAAAATTGCATACAGTCGCTGCTCTGTTTCACACTACTGTGTGTTTCACTCCAAGCTTCCCTCACATTACATTACACATCTTTTTCAATAATAATAAAAACATAACACATAAATAGATTTTACTATGCCCATACCTCCATAAGAAATAAAAAACATTAAAATTAAAACTTTTTACCAATACTCTAGGAACACATTTAATTTCGTTTATATTTCACCGGTGGTCAACCAAAAACTTCACGCAATGTTATTCCCTGCAGGCCTGAATGCAGCTTTGGATTAATCGGACGATGGATAACGTTGAATTCAATCAGACGGTTGTAATCAATATCGGGCGGACCTTTTCTACCGAACTTTACGTCCCGATGAAAAGCTGTTTTGCAAAACGTACAGAGGACACGCGTCAAAAAATGATTGCATCGGGTGCGTTTGGAGGAAAACCACTTTTCGTGAAAAGCGGCCTGATAAGGTCTAGTGGTTTTGTGCGTTAAATGTAGCATGGCAAGTTGAAATTAATATTTCAACACGGTACACCCTTCAACAATACTTAGCTTGTTGTTTTGCCCTTTAGATGTTCAGGTAATGGTGCAATTCTATTTTGTTTTCAATTTTTCCCCATAGGCATGTCGGTTACCATGGTTGCTTTGTTGTATCTATAGAGTGTTTTATAGAAGTACCTCTTGGGTGGTATTTTTTACTTGGTTGTTGTTCTTCCATTCCATCTCATTCCAGCATTTGCTGCATTTTTAATATATTTCATATTTGTTGATTGGAGATGTCTCATAGTAGATACCATTAGCGCAAATCCGTATAAACTTGGACCTTATTTTTGCTTAATAGGCACCAATCCCACTGGTTTTTAATATTTTATCCACCATCTCATGTGCTTTTTTGTTTTTTTGGGCATCATTTTATTGCAATTGACCATCTCCGCTGCCTTATATTGTAAGATTCACATATTGGTTTGTTGGGCACCTTTTTACTGCAACAGATTGTAAGATTCACATATCGGTTTGCAATATTGTACAATTTAAGATTTGCATAAAGATTATAAGATTGTAAGATTCGTCTTTTTACTACAAAAGATCGTAAGATTCACATAAATATTGTAAGATTGTAATATTCAGTTTGTTGGATGTCTCTCTTAGAATGTAAGATTCACATATCAGTTTGTTGGGCATCTTTTTAGATTGTAAAATTCACATATCAGCTTGCTGGGAATTTTGTCTTCTATTGATTGTGCCAATGTTGTAAAATTCCTTCTTATGCTACTGCTTAAGATTGTTGGGGGCCAAAAGAATTTCGATTGGAAGGTTGCTCGTTCAAGCCAATTTTACTGTCCAGAGTGGACTTTCAAGCTACTTGAGATTGGGAAGTGGAGATGAAACTGAAAGGAGGAACAATAGCAGCACATGATCAGGGGTCGATCTTCCCTTGTCGTTGAATTCCTCATCTGCTACACATGAAAATCCATTATTATCTTCCACTTAAAATCATGTTTAATGTATATTGCAAATCCAACTTTATGGTAGAATTCAATATTTACAGCCAACCAACACCATCTCATTTGGTTGTCCACATGGGGTAGCTCAAGCAGCAAGGGTCGTAAAAATGAAGTCTCACCGAACAATAAGTCTTGGGTTCAAATCTTGGGCTACCCTTCCCCCGTACAGGGGTACATAATAGACATGTAAATCGAAGAGTCTCGCCCCAGCATACAAAAAAAAACACCATCTCATTTGGTTATCTACACTGATATATGTTTTTATGGATTAACATGTATTAAAAATTTTTATAGGCTTTTATAAAATTACAAATTAGTGGTTAGTGTAAAATTAAAATTTAATGCTTACTTTTATTTTGTAAATTGAGTATTTTGGTAAGTTGAAGACCACCAATGAATTTGTTTCTTTGTATCCTTTGTTTTGATGTAGCAATAATATGGATTTTGTTTTCCCATACATATAACTATGTAAAATTAGTTTCTTGCAATAATATTGATTCGTTGGTTGTCTTGCTTGGTATGCTTGTACATAGTGAGTGTAAAATTAAAATTTTGCAAAAATAAAAACTGATTCTGTTGTAATGGGAGCATATAATTAGAGATAATGTATTTCATTTGGTATTAATATTTAATATTTTTTATTATGAAATTTTATTATAATTTTTATAACTATAAATAATAAATAATGTTTACTTAATCGTGTTATTTATTTAATATTTCATACTAAATACTATATGTATTCTAGGTTTAGCATATATTTTTATGTTGATTCATTTTAAGTTTTGTGTTAAGGAAAGAAAGAAAATTTGAATCTTGGAAAAATGAATTGTTGTTATTTCTTCATAACAGGTTTTAATTTGATCTAATGTGGCTATATATCTTTATGATTAATAATTTTTTCATTCTTATCACAATTTAAAAAGCTCAAATTTCTATTGTTAAGCCTTATTGTTGGTTCAAATTTTGATTCATAGGCAAAATTTGATAGGTACATTTGTATTTTTGTATATAAGTACATGTTATTTTTTTTATTTTTCCTTGTACATTTTGTTTACAATGTGTTTTTTTGTCTTTTGTATTAATCAGGGAAATCATGGAGGGTGGTGGTTCACACCAACAAGTGGATATTAAAATTATTCTCTTCCTCCAACTCTAAGTGGTCAAGTCCAACAAAACACAAACCCCAAGGAACCCTTGTTACTGTTTATGAATAAAATTACTAAAAACAAGAAAAAGAATAGTGGTGGTTGTGAAGAATGGATGTGCACATTGTGTAGCCATGTGTTTAAAGGAAGCTACACTAGGATGTGGCATCATCTTCTATCCCTCTAGTGATGGTGTAAAGGGTTGTACATGTACTATTTTGAAAATGATGGAGTTGACAAAGCTTCATATGGCTTCCCTAGGATCCAATGTGATGAACTTGGACAATGATTGTAATTTTAAAGTACCTAGATCTTCTTCTCATGATATGGAATATATGGTTAATCAAAATGCATCAAACCAATTTGAGTTTGTCGGGGGTTCTACTTCTCAGAGGAGTAAGAGGCTTGCTAGTTTTGCTAAGGAACACATTTCTAAATTCTAAAATGTAGTACATAGGGATGAGGCTGATGATGTTATTGCTGATTTTTTTTATGGCAAAATGGAATTTTATTTAATGCTACCCATTCTCCACATTACAAAGAAATGGTGTGAAAAATCATAGATGCTAGGCCAGGATACACACCTCCAAATTACAACAAAATGAGGACATCATTGTTAGATAAGGGGGTGACAAGAATGCAGGGGCTTATGGACCCCCTTAAACAATCTTGGATTTATTTAGCATGCCCAATAGTTATGGATGGTTGGACAGACATTCAACAAAGGCCATTGTTGAATATTATTGTTACATCTCGAGCTGGGCCCTATTTTTTTAGAGCAGTTGATTGTAGTGGGAAACTAAAGGATGCTACCTTCACATTAGAAGTATTGAAAGAAGAAATTGATGAGCTTGGTCCCTCAAATATAGTAGATGTAATCACAGTGTGCAACCCCTATTTTCAAAGCAGTGGGTTTGATGGTTCAAAGTCAATATATGCATATATTTTGGACTCCTTGTTGTGTACATGCCTTAAGTAATGTCCTCAAAGACATTGGCAAAATATCTTGGATTGCAAAACTCATTTTAGATGCAATAGATCCACAAATGTACATTTGCAACCACCATGCCTCTTTTGGAATCTATAGGTTGTATTCAAGGAAGAGGTTCTTGAAACTTGCAGAAACAAGATATGGTGCATAATTCATTCTTCTTCAACGTATGGTTGAGGTGCATGCATCTTTACAAGCCACTCTTGTTTCCCAAGAGTGGAATGCATGGTTTGAATCTAAATCAATGTAGGCAAAGTAGATAAGAGAGTAACTTCTCGATGATGATTGGTGGTCTGATTGTAAATATGTTGTTTCTTTCATAGCTCCAATTGTGGAGTTGATTAGGTATGCATATTGTGATTCCCCCACCCTTGGAGAAGTTTATGAATGTATTGATATCATGGTAGGCAATATAAGACACATCATTCAGGATAGAAACCCCTTTTTGGAGATCTTCAATGAAATTCATAAGATAATAGGGAAGAGACGGATCAAACTCAATACCTCTCTTCACATGGTTGGTTATGCCCTTAATCCAAAGTGGTATATGGAGAGACCAAACAGATTTCTACCCATTGATGCTGAAGAAGTCAAACAAGGCTTTCTTGATGCCATATGCAAAATCTATACACCTAATGAAGCAACTGTAATGCAAGAACAATTTATTGATTTTTCTACCTTAAACCCTTCCAAATTCTCTCAATATGCTCTTGAAGAATCTAGGGAAAATAAGTGTGGTGTGATTCTTTGTTACATGATAAAAATGTTTGGAGTCATTTTACTTTTTATTATTAGCTTAATCTTCTTCTTCTTATTATTAATGTATGTGTGTGTACTTCATCAAACTACTACCAAAACATAAGAATAAGAATGCAAGATGTTGGCTCTCTGCCAAGTGCCAAAACCTCTCTTCTCTTGAGAGGAAAACAATTTAGTAAGTTTCCCTTATTGAAGCTTCTTATTGATCAAAAACCCTAGACCCCTTACTTGAATATCCTCCAAGCACAAGTCAAGTCCTTCCGACACTTTGTTTCCTCGACACTTCCTCCTTCTGACACTTCCACCTTCTTCTTCCGACACTTCGTTCTTCTCTCAATTGTTGATAGACATTCTTGCACTTGCTCTAGAAGAGACATATTTTGCTAAGTCCCTTTTCTTGTGATGATCCCTTCCTTCTACTTGATCAAATGAGCTCTTTCTTCAAGGTGTAGGTGTAGACTTGATATGACTATCTTGCAACCTTAGATTTCCACACATGTGGTGACTTCCTTTATATGGTAATCTCTTTTCTTCCTTCGCTTGAGTGTCCTTATCCTTCGCTTGATTGGGAGACCTTATAGGTCTAGTTTCCTAGTCCAATTAGATATATATGCCAACAGTGAGTTTTTGATGCTTTAGCTGTAGGCAAACCCTTCCCCTTTCACACGTGTGGCTGTGTGTTCATCCTAGAGATAGTCCTTAATCTTTGGCTTCTTTCTCTCTTCCTTCATTGCCATAGAAGACCTCTTTTTTTCATCCTTTTTCTTATCTTCTTCTTCCCTCAAATTTCAGAGCTCTTGATTGTGTTGTAATGGAGTGGACAACCTCTATTTATAGAGGATTGTCCCTCCTTTTAGTCCGACTAGAAGGCCGACATGTTAACTATTTGCAAGGCGACTTGTTGAGAAAACTTTGAATGGTTTATATGGTGGTGTAACATGCTTGAAGGAGCTTCTTTGTAGTACCTTTGCATAGGAAGAGGCTTGACTTTTCTTGGAGGTATTCTCTTGACTTTAATACATAATCATACATGGTGAAACATGCCCTTATGTTAAGGCGTTCAACATTTCCTTTTGACTATTTGACTCACCTATAGCACTTAACATGTGCTAGACCTATTTCAATGAGCAAGAAACTCATTGTCATATATTACAAAATAATATTTATTTTCTTGAATAAGTACAAATATCAAAAGTAGATTTTTGAAGACCGAACCTAGTTACATTTCTTTCAACAGATGCAAGGGTGGACATAAACATTAATGCACAAAGGAATTCCATTGGATGGTGGAGAATGTATGGGGGGAAAGCCAAAGATCATCAAATTTTTTGCCTCACTCTTTCTATCTCAGGTTTCTAGTTCATTGACAACGCAAAGGAGTTGGTCTACTTATATTTTCATTCACTATGTTAAGAGGAATAGGCTTATCTCTAAGAGAGTAGAGAAATTGGTTTATATGCGTAGAAGTCTTTGAATTTTCTCAAGGAAGCTACTTGAGTGTTTAGAGGGCCCTGCAACAAGATGGGATGTTGATGTTGAGGAGGCTTCTTAGATTGATGATGATGAGGATAATGCTTCACCAGATGCAGGTTTAATTGGCATACCTTTAGGTAGCATTGCAGGTGATCTTGATATTGATGATGGTGATGATGAAATTGGAGTGCCTAGCGAGGCTCAAGGTTATATGGATAGTCTTGATGCTGAAGATTGCACTTTATGATCCTCTTCAACTTTAGTCTTTAATGTTATGTTTTGGCCTTTGAGCATTTTTGGACCATGTATTACTTTGCATGAGTACTTTTATTTTCACTATGTTTCTTAAATTCAAAAGTGTCTCTTGAATTATTTACATTTTCAAATTTTCATTTTTGAATTTGATATTTATGTAATGAATTAAAGTTCTAAATTTGTTTTAATATTTCAAATATTTTGATTATTAATATAAATTATATAATTAAAAAAACATTTTTTATTTTTTTATTATATAATATTAGTGCTCCCAATTAGTCGTTTCCTGGAAATTTTGGAGAAACCTCTAGCCGTTCCGGACACTCATACCCAAGTTCTCAACATTCCATAAACTCGTGCAACATAGGTAAAAACTATTACCACAAAATTTGGATTTAAATCTAAGCTTATTAAAGGAAGGGTCATTTTAAAGGCATACCTCAACTCATAAACTAGGTGTAGTGCATTGAACAAAGGTAAGTTTCATCCACCATGAATTGTGGAAGGACCCACCCATGGGGTAGGGTGCATTGATTTTAATTTTAAATACCTTCAACATTTATTTCTACCATGAGAATTGGGACTATTTTAGATCTTCCCTGCGTATGTTTTTAGTTTCCAAGGCCGATGTTACTTTCTATAGTCATTTCTTCTAGTGGAAGATAGAAGTGCAACTCACATGGGCATATGTTACATATGTGATTGGGCTTGAATCATAATTATTGACTTGGTAAGAATGTGATTTCCCTAACCTTCATTTTTGTTGTCACCCCGAAGACAATTCCTTGCTGCACAGAACCAGTGCTTGGGACATCTATAAAACTGATGGAGATTTTAAAATAGGTGGCCCAAGGGATTGGCCATGAAAACGACAATGAAAGATCTAATCGAAAACCCTAGCCTTTAAAACCAGAATGGCCAAGAACATTGAGGGATTGTAGGGTCATTGAACTAAAGAAATGGTTTAATAGAGAGTGAAGAAAGCAGAGTTTGAACCTAGGTAATCAAGAATATGAATTCAAATATTTGCATAAAAAATAACGAGAGAGTGAGATGTATTGAGGGAATCCTAGCATGGTGGAGTGCCCATTAAGATTCTTCAACTAAGAAAAGTGAGTACTATTCAAAGTAAATTCACAATCATAATATGAAGAACTCTACTGCTACATTACACTCATTACTAACAGATAAAAACATTGACAACATTACACTCATTACTAACAGACGAAAACATTGACAGAATGGTGATATCACATAGAAAGAAACAAAACTTGTAATTGTTCCCAATGTTGGATTCAAAACTGATTTTTATTACTAGCTTCTTGAGAGATTTCATTGGATTTTTTCATGGCTAATCAGACTCTAACCGCCATGCCATCTAATTCCCAAACTTTTATTTTCACCCCTACTCTAATTTTCCCAAAATTAATTATAAAATTGAATTTTAGAAAAATTACAAAAATTGTTTCTTCTCTTCGAACATGTATAAATATGTATTTTAACATTGAAAGGAATACAATGAAAAATCAAGCTGGTAGTCTCGATTTTGAGATCCAGTGGGAAATCTCTGTGTATATGTGTTTTATGTGTTATGCTCTCGCATTTTTATTTTTCCTTTGATTTAGAATTCGTATGTAGGGGTTAAAACCTACAGGGCAACCCTCTAGAAATCTAGGACAACCTTACATGCAACAAGGACATCCTGGGGTCCAGCAGGGATACCCTTCCGGTCAACCCTCTGGGAATCCAAGACAACCTTATATGCAACAAGGACAACCTGGGATCAAGGAGGGGTACCCTTCTGGGCAGGGTGGTCAGCCTTACGTACAGCAAGGCCAACCCACTGTCCATTCTGGTCAACCATCTAGACAAGTTGGTCAACCTCAAGGACAACCAACCGTCCAGTCTGCTCAGCCATCTGGTCCATCAGGGCAACCCTCAGTTGTATAAGGAAAATCCAGCACCTAGAAAACTCAACCTTCTGGGAAAGTGGGCCAATCCCAAACTCAACCAGGGTAACCTTCCAGCCAGGTGGCCCAACCCCAATCCTCTCAAGGACATCTTTTTGGGCCTGCTCAACTGGGCATGCAAATGGTTGTTGCTTGTCAAGCTCCACCCAGTTTCCAGCCCCAGGCTAGGCCCCAGACCCAAGCTGGTCTTCAAATGAAAGTTTGGTTTCAGTCTCAACCTTCTTATCAGGCGTAGCCTAGTCCCCAGGCTCAATATGGATCCCAACAACCTTATGGTTTCCATCAATCCCAAGGGCAAGCCAAGTTTGCCCCGTACCAAAATTATCAACAAATGCAGGTGACTCCTTATTAGAATTACTAGCAACAGTATGTTGCTCCTGCAGGTCAAGTTGGTAATCAATGGGGTGTTGCAGGGCAAGTCCAAGGTCAGCCATCCAGTTATGGCTATAACCCCTATGGACAGAATCCCTATGGATAGAACCCCTATGGGCCAGGTCCGTCCGAACAAAATCAATGGGGGCAACCAAAAACTAGTTGGAACCTTCGTGCTACTGCTTATCCATGACCACAGATGTCCTTCAATCCTCAGTTACCCTTCTTAGCAACATTGGAACTGCCGGATGTGTCCAAATTGACTAATGATCCTATCCTTCATAATCCATTCTGGCCACCAGTTCCAACCAATATTCTCGGTGATTATCCCAAATTCGATGGCAAAGCTGGAGAAGACCCCCAGGCCCACGTTATGACTTATCATCTTTGGTGTTCATCAAATTTGTGGCTTGATGATTCAATCTGGCTCCGCCTTTTTCAAAAGACTCTCACCGGCTCTGCTGCTAAGTGGTATATTGAGCTAACTCGCAGATCCTTTCAAGATTTTAACTCGTTGGAAATGGAATTTCTAACTCATTTTCAGTTGCCAATTCTGTATGAGACAAGAACGCATCTCCTCATGTCTCTTAAACAAGACACGGCCACGCACATATCCGATCATATACATGAATGGAGACGGCGTCATCGTTTGATTAAGTTCTGCATTCCCGATCATCTCCTGACCGATTGGTTTACAACCTCCTTTGTCCTTGCGATCATACAAGACATTGCTATGGGGGCATGTGTAATTGAAGAGCAGGCTATTGTGCGTGCTCAGTACCTTGACTTGGTTTATTCCCAGTCCAGTACCCTATATGATTATTTTCCTGACGCCCCGAGACCCGGAACATCCAAAGCTCCACCAAAGCCATCAGTTGACGGTGTTATTGGATCTGTAAATCCGTCTTCTAAGAAATCTTCCGTGAACCCTAGGAAGGAAAAGTCGAATGCTTCAAACGAAAATACTTCTCAGGATGTGTCTAATTCTAGAAATACTTCTGAGGTTAATGTCGTCCAGTCCACCACAGCGGATAAAGCCTCGAAAGGAAAGAAGAAGGGAAAAGGGAAAAATAAATATGATCAACCCAAGTAGGACTCCCCTAAACCTCCACTCAAGGAAGGAGCCAAACGTAAACCAAAAGTATCCTTGTCTTATCTGTGATGAGGATCACTATACCAAAGACTGCCCAAGGCGGTCTGAAGTTAGTCGCTTGTTGAAAGGTGCTCCTGGGACTCCTGCGGTACTGAAAGAACCTTTCCCCTCATAGCAAACGCAAATGGTGGCTGACCCATCTCATCTCCTTCTCCCTTTAGTTCTCAAGTGTTCATGGTTGGAACGATTCCCATTCACATTACTACTTGAGCTGTTGGACACCTAATCCTCATTGGGTTAGTGTGGAATTCGAATAGACAAAGTAGTCCAAGAGACCTTGGGATGTGAAACCCAATGGTCCCATAATGTACTATAAATGTATATCTCTTGTTAATAAAAATTGTACTCTCCTGATTATCTTTCATATTGTTATTACTGCCCATGTGTGTCTAGCATGGTATCAGAGTGGGCGATTGCTGGTCCTGCTCCAATTTGAGCCACTTGTTTTGTGGTCTCTATATATATGTCAGTTCTGCCTTTCATTTAATGTTTTATCATCCGTATTTTAGCTGCATCTCTGTGCACAATTCCCCAAATAGAAAATTCTGACATACCTCACACTCTGATGCTTCCACTGGCCTGAACGCTGCTCCTGTAGTTGCTCCACCTGCATACAAAATGCTCCTCTCTGTCTATTATTCACCTGTGATTCTTTATTATTCTCTACTATTATTCTACGCATAGTTGACCTCTCTATGCTCTCTGGTCCCTCTGCCTAACTGCTTCATAAACAAAAAAAAAAGGGAGCATTATTGCATCTGTGCCTCCATTGCATGAATTGCATTCACCTGATTACTTTGTCCTATCTGACTGATTCATAAACGTCTCTAATATGGTAACTGTGCTTGAATTTTGGTGAGCTGGTGCCTCCACAAGCTAGACTCCCTTAAGATTGGTCTTGGTTTTGGTGGAGGGCAACAACTTCTCTCCAAAGTTCTTTGACAATAGCAGCGAGAGCCTCAGGATTAACGTCGTGTTCGCAAAGGGCGATGAGAGCAGAGAGGGTGTGATGGTCGAGACCCGTCTATAGAAAATTTGAAATCGAAAACACCAAATCCAACGACTCCCTCGCGTTTTGTGGACACTTCTCTGGCGCAGCAGAATTGTGGTGCTAGTTGTTGGGTAGCGGAAACACCCTCTGCCAAAGCCTATATGTGCTTAACCGTTGCACAATTTCAAATTATGTTTCATTCATAGTCTTGACATAACAATCAGGCTGTAATTTTACCTACATTCTACACCCTGTCTGTGCTCATTTTCTTGGTCAATTTCAGGCCCTACTTGGTGACCTCTACTGAAATTTGTGCTCAAATACTTGTCAGATACACTTCTATGACCATATATTGGAGTGTACTCCACTGCACAACCCTCACACAATTGATTCTCAATTGAATGTAATGTTGAGTTCTGTGCATTAAGACCTTCAAATATGGGAGAATTTTTAAAATGGAATCCACTACGTCAGCCCTCATGGCTCCCCCATTGTGCCTCAGTTTAAAAAAAATCACTGAGAGGGCCTTTCTGATGAGCTTTTGGTAATCCCATAATTGGCATTTCAACATCCCATCACTCCTTATGTGTCAACATGTCGACGCCTCTTCATTATCCTTTTTGTTCACGTAGGTAGCCGAATCTCACCAATGGGTTACTCACCTTGAGCCTTCAGTGCTCTATCATCTCGCACAACATGATTGGTGTGTACTACAATAGCCTAAGACACTATTTTCTTGTGGCATTTATTTGCATGTTTTTTGCATTAAGGACACATGTGCATGCCTACATATCATATAGTGCCAAACCTTGTTGGATATATGTTGCGAATATATGTTGTGCTTCAATGACCATGTAATGGTATTTCCGTTGTGCGTTATCTAAAAGGTGTGCTGGTTAAAATGATGATTTTATGCTTTGAATATGAGTTGGCATATGGTGGTATGTTGTCTGCGAGTCCATTTTGGTGTAGGTATGGTTACAATGTTATTTGAGCCATTTCTATGTGAATTGATATGGTATAATGTTGAATGTTTTATGGTGTTGCGCATTAAAAAAAAAAAATACAAAGAGGAGCCTATCTCAAGAAGTTGAGTTGGTTGTAGCTTATCCAAAGAGGAAAAGCTGGTTTCAAAGCATCTTCAAATCAAGTTCTATCAGTTTGTGTTTGAGTTGTCCTTTGTGGGCAGATTTTATCACTGTCAAAGAGTCAAATCTCCTTAATAATTGGCTGCATATACATCTGAAGCAGGGGCGAGTGTTCTGTAATCTCCTGGAGGTTTTCCTGAAATTGTGCATAGTTTGAAGGCTCTTGAAAGGTCATGGTAAAATGCTATGGTATATATGACCAGCAGTATACAGTTTGCTAAGTATTTGTGCATGTGAGGAATTCTATCACTGTTGTTTTAGCATGCTAGAGATTCATTCCAATGCCCATGACATGGTGTTATAATTATTGAAGTTTTGATAGCCATCATTTCTGAAGGAGTACTTGAAGGATCCAAGCAAGTTTGTAGTTGTTGCTGCCCCAATTGTGGCATTGTATTTAAAACCCATTATAGTTTTTGTCTACATATATATGCATTGATTCCCTGATTCATTTGTTGCACATTTATACAAGATATTGCTCTGTACTGTAAGTGGATATTACTTTTCTGCATTAAGTAATAATTGTGATCAGTTTTTAAGGTGTAAATATAACATTGAAGAAAAAAGGCCAGAATCAGTGAAGTATTAGAGTTCATGAAAACTCTTATACAATATACTGTTGATGACACATTACAAATCAACAAAGGATCTCTCTCAGAAATTCAGACATGCCTACAAAATGCACAAGAAAAGATCGATTTTTTGTAGCTTGAATCATAGCTACAGCAAGAAGAGCTACATCAAAATAGACATCATTCTGAATCTGTTTTTGTTCAGAACACTGAGACAACCACCCATCAGCAGCAAGTCAATAATGTTACAGTTCATTCAAATAAAGCAACAGTTGTACATGCAGATGCAGAAACTCAGTCTGCTCTTCCCAAGGCCATCATCAGACCTTGGGAACAGCTTGTCCACAACAAGCATAGAACTGGTCTTGGATATGACAAGGACTTGTCCTTTCATATTCCATACTACTCAAAGCCCATTCAGTTTCAGAGTGCTAGGTTCATCCATGACAGTTCACCTGCTCCTCATGACAGTTCACCTGCTCCTCATGACAGTTCACTGTCAGCTGTTCCAGATTCTGCCCCTCTTCCACAACAACAACAGCAACAACAACAAAAAATTGTAAAATGCCAACACTGTGATTGAGTTGGCCATCTGAAAGATCACTGTTTCGATCTTCTTCCATGTAAGCACTGTCATAAAACCACTCATTCTTCACACAAATGCTTCATCAACAAACACCCTGCAAGAACACAGATTCACCTTGGATGGATCGCTTCTTAGAAATGGGCATCAATAGCCAAGAAGATATTCCAAACACATGTCAAAACTTGCTCCAGAGTATTGAAAAGTCTTGCAGCTGAGTTTTCTCCATCATCTCACCTTGTATCTGATAGGGGGGGAAATGATGGTCATCTACAAGCTTCAAAGTCACATCAAGAGAATCTGAGCCACAACCTGCCACACCAGTTTCAGAGTTGTAGCCAAAGACAAATATGCCCGTGAACATGCCTTCAGTTGGCAATATGGGACACTTCCTCTAGCAGAAGACTTCAGCTTCTTGCCAGCTTTGGAAGAATTCCAGGAACAAAATTGAGAGCACTTCCTCTAGTAGAAGACTCTAGCTTCTTGCCAGTTTTGGAAGAGTTCCAGGAATTGCATTAAGCATTCCAGAGTTGTTGGTCATCCTTAAACCATCACAGGATGAGACTTCCCTTTTCAGGTTGAAGTTCTCCCTTTTGTGCGGGGTGAGACCTCCCTTTATTGGTTGAAGGTTTTCCTCTTCAAAACAATAGGAGCACTTCCTATAGCAGAAGACTTCAGCTTCTTGCCATTTTTGGAAGAGTTCCAGGAATTTCACTAAGCATTCCAGTGTTGGTGGTCATCCTTAAACCACCACCCTTTATACCAACATTGCTGAGAGCACATTCAGCCTAGTGCTGCCATGCATTTTTACACATTTTGTATTTCAGCTCTCTTCTTGGACTCATACATAACCCTTTGAATTAAGGGGGGGAATGTTGGACACCTAATCCTCAATGGGTTAGTGTGGAAGCCGGATAGACAAAGTAGTCTAAGAGACCTTGGGATGTGAAACCCAACAGTCACATAATGTACTATAAATGTATATCTCTTGTTAATAAAAATTGTAATTTCCTGATTATCTTTCATATTGTTATTATTGCCCATGTGTGTTTAACACGAGCAAAAGAATATCCACCACCTACTGGGAAAGATCCTGAGGTTCCCTCAAGCACTCCTCCGTCTAGTTCTGGTCCGCTCCATATCGAGAGACCTAGCACTGAGATGCCTATTCGACCCCCTCCTAAAGGTGTACTCTAGAGATCTTCTTACAACCCTAATTCTCATGCTGCCCAACACTACAGCATCGTTGAGGACTTAGCTCAAGCTCCGTCAGCTATGTCCGCTCTAGAAGTTCTCCAGAGCTGGCCCCCCCAGAGGAATTCCTTACTATCGGCCATCAGTGGCATCGACCCGGCCGACTCGGATTTGATTACTTTTGATCTCGAGAGCCATGTGCTGAGACTGCCTCACCAGATTGCCTTCCTTATCCAAGTCATCATCAATTCTAAAATGATTCATCGTACAGTTATTGATGAAGGCGCTTCAACTTGTATTATGTCTGTTGCTTGTTGGAAGGATATTGGTTCTCTGACTTTGAGTCAGTCTCCTACAACCTTGGAAGCCTTTGACGGGAGAGAGTCTCGCCCTTACGGTATCCTCCAACACTTGCCTATTACTTTGGAAGGGAAGACTATTGAAGTGGAAGTTGAAGTCGTTGATGCTAATCTTACTTACAACCTCATTTTGGGCCGGAGCTGGACATGTGCCATGTGAGCCGTGGCTTCATCTCTATTTCGTGTCATTCATTTCCCTCATCAGGGGAAAATTGTCACAGTAGACCAACTCTCTTTCTTTGCTTCCTCCTTCGAAGGCAACGTGCCTTTTGTGGAGCATACCTCTATTCCATTAGAGAGTGTGGGAGCTAGGCTCTTTAAAGATCCCACCCTCATGGGTGTCTTTTTGCTTCCACCTCCGAACGTCGCTTCTGTCAATATGATTTCAGTTCCTTATGATCCTTGGGTTCTTCCCCCCATTGACCAGATAGAATCATGGGGTGATGAGATGTCGTTGAGTCCTGCCGAGCTCAACTACGTCGAGATTGTTTCTATATCAGCTCCTCCTCCTGAATTTGCTTCTTTGAGCAGAGCTCTTGACTCGTATGCTCATTCCCCTTGGCTTGGAGACTATGCTTCTTTGGATCCTTTAAAGGAAACATTTCCTTCTGATGAAGACATTATATAGACTATGTCTCTCGAGGAACCCCCTTGGTCCAATCTTCACCATCGTTCCTCATTCCTCCCTACCCATCGGGAAATGCTTGCCTATCTTGAGCGGTTTTCTCGTTGTCTCCCTGCACAACCCCTTTAGACACCCATCCAAGTATATCAAGTGTCCTCTGAAGGGAACATGGGAAACATCACGCAAATCCAACCGATCGACATCTCTGTTAAACCAGGGATTGTCGAGCATATATATATTGGAGTAACTTGTACTCCTGAGGAAATTCAGCTTTATATTGGTCTTTTTCGCGAGTTTCGTGACGTCTTTGCTTGGTCTTATGAAGAAATTCCCAGCATCAACCCAAGCATTGTGGTGCATGAGATACCCACGTATCCAGGAGCTAAGCCTGTCCGATAGCGTTTACGCCCCGTGCACCCCCGAAAGGCTGTGGCCATTAAAGCGGAAGTCGAAAAGCTTCTCAAGGCTGGCTTTATCTACCCCATCCCACTCACAAATTAGGTTTCCAATATCGTCCCTATGGATAAAAAGCAGGGTACCATCAGGGTTTGTGTTGATTACTGTGATATTAATCGAGCCTGTCCCAAGGATAACTACCCCACACCCTTCATTGACCAGCTCATTGATGAATGTGTCAGAAGTGAGATATACTCATTTATGGATGATTTCTCTGGTTATAACTAGATTAATATCGTGCCAGCTGATCAGCACAAAACTGCCTTTATCTGTCCGTGGGGCACTTTCGCTTACAAAAAGCTCCCTTTTGGTCTAAAGAACACCGGTGCTACCTTCCAATGCACGATGTCTTATGCATTCCATGATATTTGACACATCATGCAACCTTACCTGGATGATCTACCAGCTCATTTAGCTAAGCGTCAAGACCATCCCACTCATCTCCACGAAATCTTTCTCTGCTATCGACACTACCGTATCCGGGTCAACCCGCATAAGTGTGTCTTCTGCGTAGAGTCTGGCAGAATTCTCGGGTTCATCGTCTCCTGAGAGGGCATCCATCTGGATCCCCTTAAAGTCGAGGCCATTCTAAATCTTCCTCCCCCTGTTTCCCTACAGCAATTGTAGAGCTTGTAGGGTAAAGCGAATTTTTTACGACGCTTCATTCCAAACTATGCCGAGGTGGCTAAAGTTTTTACGTGGTTACTAAAGTGAGACACCCCATTTCGATGGGATGCCGCTGCTCAAGAGTCCTTCGAGCATCTCAAGGCTCTCCTTGTTTCCGCTCCTTTGTTGCATCCTCCTAATTACCATCGTGATTACACTTTGTATTTGGCTGCTGCCGATACCACTATTGGCATGGTTCTCATTCAAGATGATGATGATGGCACTGAAAACGTCATTTATTATCTCAACCATAATTTATTAGATATAGAATCTCGCTATGCTTACATCGAGAAGTTGGCATTGGCCACCATCTGTGCCGTCCAACGCTTCTGCCATTATACCTTGTTGTGCACTACGACAATGATTTCTGATTGCAACCCAATGACGTACATCTTGTCACGTCAGCTGCTGGGGGACAAGTACTCGAAGTGGATTGTTATCCTCCAAGAGTTCGACTTGGGATTCACTACTGCCAAGTCCAAGAAATCCCTTGTCTTCGCTGAATTGTTATGCTCTTTTCCATCTCTTACCGCGCCCTCTCGGTTAGAGGATCATATTCTGGATGAAACCCTCTTTTTAATCAGCACCCTCGATCCCTGTACGTGGATATCATTGTCTATTTACATACATCCACTTTTTGTCCTGAGACACCTAAGGATGCTCGATGACAGATTCGCCATCAATCCCAACTATATCGCATTGTTGGGGACACCCTGTACCGCCTCGGCATTGATTCTGTTCTCCGCCGATGCTTAACACTCGAGGAAGCTGAGAAAGTTTTAAATGACTGCCACTCTGGCGCCTGTGGCGGTGTTGTGGCCACCAAAAACCCCCCTCTTTGTTTGATATTAGCAATAACACCAAGCAAATGGGGACCCTTGATAAAAATTCAGACAAACAATTTTATGAACATTTTTGTTTTTTATTCCTTAAAACTTTATCGCAACAAAAGAATGAAACATTTTTTCTTTGAGCATAATAGACTACGAAGAAGCGATGCGAAATTCATCGCATCGCATTCACTATGAAGCTCTCTTAAAAGAAAAAATTAAGAAATCTCTGACGGTCGATGTGCGACGTCGCATATCGCAACATCGCATAAAGTAGCACACAATGACTAATATCTGCGATGATTCGATATTGCAATGCCACGATGCTATAACACGATCTGCGATCTGCGATCTGCGATGAACGCAAATTTTCCTCAGCACAGTTTTCAAGGAAAGCTGCCCATTAATCACAATTAAGCGCGTGCCTTAAAAAGGAAATTAATGATTGTACGCCAAAGTATCCAGGAATGACAACTTTTTCTTTTTCGAAGGGTCAGTTCGCTGTGAATGTCATAATTATGCATACATAAGATTTAAAGCTTTCATGTCAATCTTTATTACCATTACTCTTTTCCTTTGCATAAACTATAAAACAGGAAATAACATGAAGCAATGTGCAAAAAACATCTAAGGAAAAGGGGAAAGCACCAATGCTTGGAGAACAGAGAAGAAATCCCTTCATAAACGGATGCCGCATATGATAGGACCACAGATTCCAGAGTATCACTCAACAGATGCTGATGTCGATACGTCGTCTAAAGCCCAGAATTAAAGGCACACAAAAGCAACATGATTACAAAAAGATTTGAATCTTACACACCAGAAAAGCCCGGAATGAAGAACGGAGGCAGTTTTCAATCCAGAGAATTGTTCAGAAAGTAGAGTCTTTAACTGATCCAGTCGTTCGCAAGGATGGAAACCAAAATAGCAAAAGCAGAATCAATTTGAGGGAAATTTGAGTTATTACCAAGTATACACGCAGTGAATACACCCAGTCAGAGGAAGATTCTCTAAAATATCTTATAGTTTACCAGAAAGTGGTGCCAGCTCTTGTTACTTCTATTTTTATAGCACACACGAAAGGGGAAGGCAACCAACCAACTCTTCCCAATCGAATGTTGCATGCTTACAACACTAAGGAGCAAATACAGAAATAGTTCAGAGTTAGATTTAATTTTTAGAAATAGTTTTCTTTATGAGAAGGATGGTCATTTGAAAACCGGATCCTAAATTTTTGTAATCAAGTTAATTAGCTAGCAGTATTTAAACCCTTCTCAGGCATTTAGAGAAGGGTCCGGAGATTTGTCAAAAACTCGTCCTCAGAACATGCACTTTTGCGCCCTCGAAGGTGATTTTGATGAATGGATGGATCAAGGTTTATTAATGTTTTCATTTGATATCTGCTACTGATGTTGCACTTCTGTACTCTTAGCAGATGTTTGAGCAAGGAAAGATAAATCATTGTTGCTTGAAGCTTATGAGTGGAACCAATCATAAATGGTAATTTTATCTCTTGACCATTTCTGCTTATATTCTTAAAGTGATTTATAGTTTTCAGTTGTTTATATGTCATTACATGAATGTGTGGGTTACCATTTGACACTTCTATACGGTGGAGTCATATTGTTTATGTCTGACATATGAATGGCTTATTATGCGATATGCTGTTCACAACTGTTTTGCCTAACTTCTTATGCAAAGTGGTTTATCTCAAATGGTTTATCTTTATTACCAGTTATTGTTTGAAATCTCTTTAGATCACATAATAGAAAATATACATCCCGGGTTAGCATAGATTTGATGTGTTTTTTCTCATTAGATTATGATAGCATAAAGTTAGTTTAAAGAATCTGAATTAGATTAGCTTTAAAGTACTCTTAGATCAACATTATTCAACTCTACACACACACACACCCCAGATCGGGAAACTGGTCCCGTTATCCCCAGTCGGACCCGCTATACCAAATGGATAAGGAGCTACCAACCAAGGTCCGGACCAGGTGGGTATCCCCCTTGTTGTCGACCCGATTTTCGGGGCTTCAATAGGCAGTCACATGTCCGGATATGCTACTGCACAAAAAATCCTCCACGCTGGTTACTTTTGGCCCTCCATCTTTAAGGACTGCATTCTTTCCGTCCGTTCTTGTCACGAGTGCCAAATCTACCAACAGAAGATGCGTGTGCCTCCCACTCCATTGCACCCCGTTGTTACTGTTGGCCCTTTTGCAAAATGGGGCATTGATTATATGACCTATAACCCTCGCTTGGCCGGGGGGCATGGGTATATCATCGTTGTTGTTGATTACTTCACAAAATGGGCCGAGGCGATGCCTACAATATCTAAAGATGGTCACACCGCGGCGCAGTTCTTATTTAATCATGTTAAATCACGGTTCAGAGTCCCTCAAGCCATCGTCACTGATCACGGAAAGCATTTCTATAATCATATGATGACTGAGCTTACAACCCAGATGGGCCTACAGCACAATAGTTCGACTCCATACTATCCTCAGGCCAACGGTCAAGTAGAAGTCGTCAACAAGGTTGAGTTACGATGCTTCAACGAACCATTGGCATGCATAAGTCCAACTGGCACCTGATGTTGTTCTCTGCCTTGTGGACCTACCGAACCTCTGTGAAGGATGCCACCGGTTTCACTCCTTTCCAATTGGTTTATGGACTGGAGACTACCCTTCCCATCGAGTGTGAGATCCCTTTGTTAAAATTAGCTGTCAAATTACTCCGTGACACTACTCCAGTAGAAGAACGTCTTCTTTACCTGGAGTGGCTAGAAGCACAGAAGAAGCAAGTGAAAACTCACTTTGATCACACTATTCATCCTCGTTATTTTGTTGAGGGAGATTTAGTCCTGCTCTACGATCAAGCCAACGATAAGCTGGGGGCAGGGAAATTCGAGCCCATGTGGCACGGGCTTTACATTGTAAAGAGAGTTTTGCAAAAAGGGGCCTACGAGCTGATTGACTACAAAGGGAATCCCCCGGATAAGCCCCGGAATGGGCTTTACTAGAAAAATTATTATGCATGAATTCTAGGCACTCTATTTTTTTTACATACATGTGCTTTAGAAATTGTGTTGTGTGTGCATGTTTTCGTGTTTTTGTCTTAGTGTGTCGGTGCGATTACTGCTTATTGTGTCATTTTGCTTCTTGGACAGATGTCTGGTTTGCCTTACGTTGGTTTCGTTGATGGTACCTCCTGCAGTACACTCAACCTGTCCTCTGTGGCATGGGTGATCTACGATCCTCATGGTGAGCTAGTAGACCTTCAAGGGGTTTATCTAGGTTGTAACACGAACAATGTTGTTGAGTACAGTGTTGTGATTGAGTTACTGGCCGAGGCAATTAATCTCGGTATTCGAACATTGGTTGTGAACCTAGACTCTCAGCTTGTTGTCCACCAGCTCAATAGGTGATATTCCATCAGAGACCATCAGATTTTAAGGTTATATCTACGTGTTAAGTTGTTAGAAAGGGATTTTGATTTCATCACATATCAACATATTCCAAGATGATTTAATACATTAACTGATGCATTAGCCAATTATGTATTGTACAGACATTTGCATAACATGTAATTTAAAATAGCATAAGAAGCATAAAACACAATAAACAATAAGCATATGTGTGGTGTATATTATATATTATAATATATATTATATATTATATATATATATATTATATATATTATATATATATAGATATAGAGATATGTCCAAATGTTTTCACGGCGTGCGTCATCAAAAAAGAATACATGTTTGTCTTAATACATCCAGAGACAACATGCATTCATGAAAATAAAGCCTAGATGACTAATCCCTATGGTTCTCATGATAGCATGTCACTGCTTGCACTAAGTGTCTCAAGAGATGGTGGATGCGACTGGGCACCCCCACCGTGTGTCTCTGGTACGCTAACAGGACATCCGCTAGCCATGCATAATCTAGAATCCCTCGAGCGATACCCTCAAGGTTCTTGATAAGTTCTCCCCACTCGACACCTTCCTCCTGAGGATTTGCTGTAGGATGGTTTCTCCTCGAGATAGGAGACATGTCGGCTGGTCACTTTGGGCCAATGTCTACATACACATACAATTGTTGTTAGAACAAGCATGTCTTAACAAAAAAAATCATAAAACACAAAATCAAAAAGAGGTCATACCTAGCTCCTCATCCCAATCCTCTCCCTCTGGCAGTGGGAGATCAAGGTCACCTGTGAAGTCAGTCCCTGCATACGGCCAATCCTCTACCATGATCAGCTGGCGGCAGAGCCACCCAAAAAACGCTGGCCTCCAAGAAATTTGTTGGCCTTCCCCCCCTCTAGGCATCAACGTTGCCCAATAATCCATTCTCGGCTCTCGAGGCACCGATCAGGTACGAAGGCCCCTTGGCCCTGAAAGATTGGTAACCATTCCAAAATGAACGTCACTAGAATAGAACCATACCCAAACTACTGCAGTTTGCTTCGCTTACCTTTTGTAAGTTGCCTCTTCATGTTAGTAGTTACCGCTGTCACCTAATCAAAGATAGTCGGATTCAGACACTCTGTACCAAGTATAAGTTGGTTCTTTGTTGCCTCATGGGGTGCCTATGCCCTCGCAGCCCATGCAATGGTGAATAACATCGCTTTGAGTGTTAGATCCTAAATAGTGGTGATATCCACCTTTGAACTTCCGGATCCAAATTGTGCCCCTGGGCACACCCGTGCCATCACCTCCTCCATCTTCTCACCAGATGGCCTGCTACCTGTCAATAGGGGCACCGGCCCTCTGTGCAACAGTCCCATGATGAAATAGACGTCAGATACGTCCAGCTCCAACACTTGATCTCGTATATGGAACACTTGCTCGTGTTCGTCCCAAAGATTGATCAAGTACCATAAGAGCTCCGGTTGAGCTTGTAGGTATGGCGTGAGGAAGTATTTATTTATCCCGCAATTTCTAAGGGATTCCATGCAATCTTTATCTGCTATGGCCAATTCATCTACTCTATCATGCTCCCTTTCCTTCCATTGGATCACCATTTTGTTCGTTTCCCTGCAGCCACAAGATCAAAAAACATCAATTAGATCCTTGGTAAGCTAAGGAATGGATTGAAATGCATTAAAAATGTTAGAATTTGAAAAGAAGAGTGCGCTCGGTCGTTGGCACGATTTTTTTTAAAACAATCATGCCCATGGCCACGGACCTCTGGAGTAAAAAGGCCCATTGGTACGGGTCCGTGCCTGATACCTGCGCCAATGGGCGCAACCCTAGTTTTTCAAATTCCCCCCCCACAGGTCGATGGAGCAAGCAAAAACGACTAAAAACTGGACTAAAATGGAGCATGAGAAGATGCCTCTTACCTAGAACTGACGGCGCTTTGAATGGTCGCACGGATTTGTCGCAATCGTCGCCCAAAGATTGCACACCAAAAGCACTATTGTCGCTCTCCAATGAGGTAAAAGTAAAAAGTAAATTTAGTTTTTACCATTTTGACATATTTATGGCTTTTTAACTCAAAATAGGTTTTTTAAAATTCATTTTTATGAATATTTTAATATATTTTTGTCAAAAATGGGGTTTTACACTTGTTTTTGTGCAGCGATAGGTTTTTATGCGGCTTAGACGGTGAAACAAGTTATATTTTATACTTTTCGGTAAATACACGAAATAATCATTATGGAGTCATCTTTCTGCTCTTTTCTGACTCTCTAAACATGAAAAGAATGCCGAGTTATTCCTCTCGACTCGCTAAATTTAAATGAGAGGCGGTTGTCTTTAAACTCTTCTCCGACTGTGTAAAGACGAAAAGATCGTCGAGCCTTTGTCGTTTCAGGTTCATTAACGGTTACGAAACAACATGGTTTTCGATTGCTTTTTTACCTTTTCAGGTCGAAATCACTAATCATGAAAAGTACTACTCGATTGTAATGGTCGGGCAGTTCTTTCGAGCATTGTTTTATACTTTTTTGGGCTCGAGAGACACAACTTTATGAAAAAGGACACCCCTGGAGTCTACTTTTCTGCTATCTTTTCAAACTCTCTAAACATGAAAAGTCACCGAGTTCTTCCTTTGTCAAACTCGTTAAAATTCGATGACATTCGATTCTGTCGTAATGACACTTTACAAGCATATGATATCCCCGTCAAGCTTGTCATTAAAAATAACCAGGGTACTTGCCAAAAATGGTGGGGAGAATGGAACCAGGATCATTGTTGTTAAGTTATGGTATGTTTTATGCCTATAACAGTTTACTTCTTTTTCTTATTATATTCCACCGATTAGCAATCACATGTACATAAATTAAAGTGCAGATAGAACATTAAACGATCGATAGAAAACAAGCCAAGACAAGAGACACAAGATGTGGCGGCTAGCCAGGGACGAACCCCACAATGTGTGGGGAAACCCTTTGATCAAATCTTCTTTTATCTTCAATAATTCAGCAGAGAGAAATAGTACAATAAATTGGATTCATATCAGCAGTAGCAAACCCTAAATAACATCAGCATTACCGACTTTATTATCAAACTAGGGCAGACGATATCTCACAAACCGACTGTCGGATTGACTTCATTCCACCACCAAAAGTTTCGGCTTCCAGAGGAGATTCAGATGAACCTACAACGTAGTTCCAAAGAGTACTTCTGCAGTTGCAACTTTAGTTTCAGTAGTTTCCAGCTTCAAACTAGGGCAGTCGATATCTTGCAAACCGTTCATCAGATTGACTTCATTCCACCACCAGACGTTGTGGCTTTCAGAGGAGATTTAGATGAACTACAGTGAAGTTCCAAAGAGGAGATCTCCTAGGCCACGCAAGTCAATCTTTACTTCTGTAGTTGCAGCTTCAGTTTCAGCAGTTTCTGGCTTCAAACTAGGGTAGTCGATATCTTGCAAACCGTTCATCGGATTGACTTCATTCCACCACCAGAAGTTGCAGCTTTTAGAGGAGGTTCAGATGAACCTACAGTGCAGTTCCAAAGAGGAGATATTCTAGGCCATGAAAGTCAATATTTACTTCTGCAGTTGCAGCTTCAAATTCAGCAGCTTCCGGCTTCACATGTGTGAGAGAGAGAGACCCATTTCAGTGCAGTAGAGAAGAGACTCATATCTACGCAGTAGAGAGAGAGAGATGTGATGAGATGAGTGAGTCCAAATGAGGAAAAGTCCTCTTATATTTATACACAACATTGGTGGGTGAATAGATGCGACT
>APFE030606076.1:3029-13864 GCA_000404065.3 Pinus taeda
TCTTAGGCCTTACTCAATACCATGGTCCAAAACCACTTAGAATCAATACCTTGGACAAAATACCTGGGGTCAACACTTCGGAGAAGACACCTTGGACCAATACCATGGGTCAAAATACAAAGGACCAAAAACAAGTTTTCCAACATGTACGCACTTTTCCTTGCATGAAAGTGCATGTATACGCATACGCGCCTTGTTGGTATCTAAATTTGACTGTCCATTCCACTCCAAATTCATCTTTTAGCTATCATTCTTGGCCATTTAACTTTTATTATTCAACAATAATCCTTAGAAACTAAGTCATATGTTTTCATTTTCGTTATTTTAAGCTTGGGATTAATATTTGAAATTTTTATATTTAAATGACACTTTTCAAAAAAATCACAGGAAGTTGTAACAACCTATGATTGCTTCATTGTTTGACACGTTACAGCACAGGTGGGAAAATTTGAGGATTATGGGCATAAAGTACAATGTACAAGGATGGTGAAACAACTATTCACTTTTAGTTTTGGAGAAAACAAGTGTCCAGTCAAAGCTGGTCAAACCCAGCCACTTCATCACTTTTCCCCAATTTTTATGCATAAGATATTTTCCAGTTTTAGATTTTTTGCATAAATGGAGGAACAGACCTAAATTCAACCTCCTTGGGATGTAATTAATACAATATTGTTAGTATTAAATGGAGAAACAATAGTTGCTTTTGTTATAGAATTCATGATAAATAACCCATATGGGAAAGCTATGTTTTAGAATGGTTTTTATAAACATATGAGAAGATAGCTTGTGTATCTTTGATTCCAGACTTAATACAAACTTATTCAACAATTTTATGTCTCAAGATTTAGTAGCTACACTCTTCTGAATCATTTCATAGTGTGCTTGTGGAGTGCTGAAGGGCCCTCACCACTTTGCTGGTACACTTTATCTTTATTCTGTTTTTCTTACTAGCTGCAAATTCGAATTTAGCAATTATTCATTTCATGTTTAGAGTTAAAAGTTATGTTAGCAGAGTTATCAGTTAAGAGAGCTTGAATTTTTTGTGAAGAGAGAGCCTTGTAAGAGCACTTAACTAATCTTGATCTTGAAATTGGTATTTATATGCTATTGTCATACAATTTCCATATTTGTTTGCTAGCTTTAGTTTTGAAGGATAGTTCTAGTTTTATTTCCAAATTGTAAGAGATCTAACTAATATTGTTTTATAGCACTGCTCATCTTATTCACTGTGTGATTTAAATTGAAAATATTTTGGATTGTTGTGATTGTAAAAAATCTTTGAAGCAATATTCTTGTAAGGGAATGTAGGATTATAATCAATCATCAACACTTTGCTTTTGCAACTAGAATTTCATAGGATTTGTTTCATTTAGATTGATGTTTGAGTGATTAAAAAGGACAATTAAGGATCTTTTGTAGAAATCACTGTTAATTTAGTCCACTAAATAGCCATTAGAATCTTAGAGCCTTCTAGATCTATATATTTTAGGTAAGCACCTCTAAGTGTACATTCCTAGGTTGATAAAAGAATTAAGAGCTTAACTTGCCTTGGTAAGTTGGGACCAAACATTTTGGCACCATTGCCAGGGAGGTGCAACTGGAAAGACTAAAAAAATTAAAATCAACAAAACAACAAAAACATAGAATTAAATTTAAATTTCAATCATGCTTATTTATGTCTAGGTTTAGGGACGAAAAAGGCAAATTTAAAAAAACCCCCCAACCAACAACTAATCCACCATTAGGAGCAAATCCATTAGAAAAGATTGAATACATAACTCCAACAGGAAAGGTTTCAGCGGAAAAACTTGAGGAAAAACTAAAATCAGCCCAAAGACTCACCCTCCTTGAAAGACAAATTCTAATAGCCCACGAAGCAAAGAGAAGGAATCTACCTGAAACTTCTACAGTAGTGAAATCTAAATGGAGTATCTCAAAAATCCAACAGCTTAGTTCTAAACAAATTTTTCTTCAAGAACTAAAACAAGAAGAAGAGGTAGAAACCTTACATAAATCACAAATTACAATGGTTGAAGAGGGAGGAGGATCCATAGGACCTACACCTGAACAACTGAGAGAGTATGAGAGAAAAATGGAAGAATGGAGAAGAAGAAGGGAGAATGAAGAAAAAAAAACAATGATACTCTATTTGGAGGAAATCAAAATCCCCCAGAAACAGAGGAATCCACATTTAAATTTCCAATTCAAGATAGAGGAGAGAAAATGGATGAGGAAATGAAAATGAAAAATATACCACCATCTGTACTGCCAAACTTCTATGGGATGGCATCTGAAGATCCAGACTCATTTTTATTCGAATTTGACATAGTATGCCGAACCTATGGATATACCGATGATGCTCATAGACTTCGCCTTTTTCTTGCTACCTTAAAAGTGTAGAGCTATAACTAGGGTCTCTCACACCTCTAATTATTCCACATTAATAAATCAATCCGGGAACGTTTTGTTATTGCAAAGAGTAGCTCAATCCGAGGCTATTTTTCTGAGTAATGCTTAGTAGTATAGTGTTCAGAAGATACAAAAGAAAATAGATGCTAAGCTGTGACTGAACTAATCCAAAAGATAGAATCACACAAGACAGTTGATCAATCAAGAGTACGGAAGCAATAACCCATCCCTCTAGAAACTGATAAAGAAAGGAAATTAGAGCATGGACTTATAGGTCTGGGAGCTAGGCAGCATCTTGCTGAGGCTCACTATAGCCTTAGACCTTCTCTCACACCAAAACAACAAAGGCAGGTAAATAAAACAGCAGAAGGTAAAATGGAACAACAAAATGGAAATGGAACAACAGTAAATGGAACAGCAGTAATAAAATGGAACAGCAATCGAAAGAACTAAATCTCGCGAGTTAAAACCAACTGATTCTCACTCTGATTTTCTCTTCAAGCAAACCAGATAAAATATACTTTATGGAACAACATTCCTTGATGAAATATGGAACAGCAAGCATCAACCATATATACATGTTCTACACTAATATAGTAATCTGAGAATGATGGATGATATAACTATGTTTCTGAACAGAGTAACGTACTTTCAAGTCCCACAAATATTATTTCACATGGATCTAATGACAGTAACATTCATACCGACACTCTGTTACAGAAATAGCTGATTAAAGACTCAATTCAACCTTGAATAGATCCAATTACCGTGCAGAGTCATTACATGGAGAAATCATTCATATATTGATCATAACAGAGCATAGCATGTCATATGAAAGATGTATCAGATTACTAAGAAATAAAGATAAACAAACCACACACAAATCACTGTATAATGATACAAAAGCAAGTGTCCTTCGGAGCCGGGCCCTTAGCTACCAATGGTACACCGCCTTAGGTTACTCCAGACGCAGAGATGAAATAAACACCAAGTCTTTTATATTAATTGCATCAACAAAAGTATAACAAACCAAGTCTCAGTGAGACTCGATGATCAAAGTTTGTTCTGAAACTTAAAATTGCAAAAACAGTAGTCTCTTTTCTCAATGACGCTGTTCCTTTATATAAAAGTAACGACGGAGGTATCTAGATAATCAAAGATAAGTAAAACACCGATCCCTCAGGATCGGAGATCCTGAGGGATTCGCCAATCAGTTAATCCTTCTCTTTTCTTTCTCGCGTTCGCCGACTCGGTATCCCGCATTCTTTTCCTGGACTATTCAGCTCTGGTTTGCTCGATCTTGTTCGCATTCGGTTCCCCTCTGGAGGGACAACAGTTATTCTTCCTTTGCTTCTCGCTTTTGGACGGCAACTCCTTGCTTCCACGTCTTCCTGCATAGAAAAACGACAATTATTAGTAATTGAGCTTCCTTTGTCAATTCTTGCATATTTTATTAAAATCCTTTATCTCCTTTGAATTCACAATGCAGAAAAGGTTACAATTATTATTGAAAAGCCACTAAATTGCTTGTCAAAAGCATACCTTCCAAGTGCTCCACACACCCCCCTGCTTACCCTGTTTCATGGCCTCATGAAAACATTATAGTTGACATGCAAGGCAGTGAGAGAATAGGCCGGAGAGGGGATCTCGTGAGGAGGCCGACAACCGTGATGAGCAACTAGATTATCAAAGAACTGATCTATTTGATCTGCAGGCATCTCATACAAGGCCTGATAGCCGGGTGCAGGGTGCCAAATAATTGGACTACGAAATCGATACCCCAACCAGGATGGCCCTGATTGCAGAATCCATTCCCCATAAAGGTTCAATCGGCTGGCAGCCAGCTCAAAATTCTCGTATTTGAATGGTTCTCTGAGCTGGATGTTTGGGCTAGAGGTACGGTATCGAAATTTTGTAGCATCGATGGCAAGGTCTTTAATAGTCAGGAAATATTCCAGACTATGTCGGATCAAGTCTTTGTGCATGGGTCCTAATATCTCGATGACACCCGGGATCCTCATAAGGCTCCTATGCTCTCTCCATAGCGTCACTAGGTCTCTAGGTTCGCTCGTACCCATAAATCTAGGCTATTCTCCTGTCTCTGAAAGGTGTTATAAGCTCTAAGCCATTTCAGCTGATTAACCCCAAATGAGATAAAGGCTTGGAATTGTATATCGCCAACAAAAGGGCCAGGATTTAAATCAGTTTCCTGGTCTAGCACAAGGTTGTGCAAGTAAAACTCGCACAATAACCTTTGAACCTTAACTCCATAATGCTTGCAACAGTCTATAAAATCATTAACAGTGTTGATGTGGATAGGTGCACCTGCCCTAACAACTTTTATTTTCAATCGCAAATATCGTTCAAGCAAAAATAAAGCATAATTTTTAGCACGGGCCCTACAAGTCAAAACGTCACTATACAAGGAACACACAGTGTCCATCTGCTTAACAACACTATCTAATCGACGAGTTACCTTAGCAACCTTTTCTTGCTCCTTTTTCCATCCTTCAAAGGCCTGGCTCTCGGACTGACTAATATCCCGAAGTTGTTGTTGTAGCTCTTCGTATTTCTCCCGGCGGACTGTTTGTTCTCTCAGCTGCTCAACCTCTTGTTGAGCTTCCTTCATCATTTTGTGCAAGGTCCTTGTTTTTGGATCCTTTTTCCATAAAGCCATAGAGGCTGGGAGTTTAACCTGGACCTTTCTATTACGCTGCTTAGAGTTTAGGACCTGAATTACCCCTGAGGGTGGTGCTTCTGTTTGGGCCTCTTTTCTTTGTGTTTCTTTCTTAACGCAAATAAAGGGTTGCTGTGGTCCCCCTGCCATCGGAGCCTCTTGCTGTTCCATTGGAATGTCCATCTATTTTTCAGGGTCAGATGGAACATTAGCTTGTCCCTCCCCGATATTTGGAACAACAGTTTGTTCTTCAATGTCACTTGGAACAGCAACCTGTTCCTCAATGTCATTTGGAACAGTAGACTGTCCCTTGGCAGTAGGTCTCCTAATGGGGTTTCGACCAACAAAATGGGTATAGGTCTGCCATCTTCTTGTCCTCTGGGTTCTTGGTGCAGTGGCCCTCTTCCTTTTCCTTGCGGTCCTTTGTATTCTCAAGTTGGATTTCAAAATTCAAATTTGCTGTCGGAGCCTGGCTATAGTGCCCAGCAACCTCTGTTGTTTCTTCCTTAATTTCTTAATTTCCTTTGCCTCAGCAGAGGGTTTGTCCCTTAAGTCCGCTCCTTCTTCATCTGGGATATCTTCCGGCGTCTTGGGGACAGATTGTCCCTGATTGTTGTCTTCCATTTCACTATCATAACCAGGCAGGTTTTCTTCCCCTTCCTTTTCTGCATGCACTTTCTCGGGTATATCTTCCTCCGCAGGTCCGTCAGGGATGTCTGCTATGCTGGAGGGCTGGCCATATTCCCCCATATTGGCCAGGACTGCTGCCAATTCCTCCTCACCCACAGGGTCCTGCAATGGGCTACCCCCTGGCTGTACTATTTTTTCTTCTTGATTGCCCTGTTCGGTGGCTGTTTCTTCCTCAGAATGCTCATCTCTTTCCTCAATTCCTCCTCTCGGTTGGTCAGCCTCGGCCCTTGATTTCTCAGCATTTTCTTCAGAGGGTCCTCCTTCTGGTTCTGGAGGTTTGTCCGCAATTTCAATTGGCTGGGCAGTGGTTCCCTGAATCTTTTCCAGCCTTCCTCGTACCCGGGCCAGCCCGGCTGATTTCCTTGGTCTCTCAGGTTGGTCGGGTGTGCCAGCAAGTTCTCTGGGTTCCTCTGGTCGTTCTGGCGTACTGGAGGATTGCTTTCATTTTGAAGCAGCATGTCTTTCTGCTACTGATTCCTTGCGTTTCTCTGATCGTTCCGGCGTGCTGGAGGACTGTTCAGGTTTTGGGGGTGGTGCAGCCAATCCCCCCTCGACTATTGCGATCAGTTCCTCCCAAGTGCTTTGTTGTCGAGTGACACTGTGGCTCATTATCAATTGAATCAGTCGATGGTGGCTAACGACTGCGTCTATGTGCTGGGCCTTCTTCAGGCTTCAGGCCGCGTCATGTAATAATGAATTTAAAAGTGCAGGGAGATTTACAGAACATTTTCCTTTTAAAACAGCTAAAAGTTTCAGGTGACGAGGTCTTACCACGTCTTTCCTCCCTTCGCAGGTGATATAACTCTACACTGTCTTTTCTAGCTCGGTCCAGGGTTCCCCTAATGTTGCCGGCAGAATTCCTTTCCCTTTGACTGTCAAGCTTTGGCCTTCGTCCTGGAAAATTTCCATATCCTTTTGTAATCTTTCCTTTTTCAGTGTCCATACGGGTCCAGCAGCTGGTAGTCCCGAGACTTCTGCAATGATATCCTCCATGACCGCTATCCGCTTTCCTCCTACTATGGAGTAATTTTCCTGCAAATTTTGCAGGAATTCCAACGCCACTGCTTCATTTGATTCTTGCAGGCGGCTGAAATAATTCAACCACCCTGCATTTTCCAGGATTTTGCAGGTAGCAGCGGAGACTGTTAGCTCATGAGGTTCACTTCGGACCGTCTTTCCCCCCATGACTCTACTCAGAATTCTTAATGGAACAGCAACTGCTTGTGGTGTTTGCGACGCAGAGAGGATGATCGTCGCCAAATTTTGGAAAAGATCACAGAGAATGCAACGAAAAAAGGATCGTGGACGGCAATTTCCGTAAAATGGAATCATCATACCGTTAAACCATGCCATTCCTTCGTACATTATCTCGCCCGAATGGTGTGCAGCCACGTAATCCATGGAGTAATGAGGTTACCTCCCCCCCGCGATCTAATAGGTTGTCCCCAGCCGTCAAAGAGAGGAGCAACAGCCAGTCGGAAGTCAAGTCATAAAGATCAGCATATGAAATTATGCCATGCTTTAGAAAAACAACAAAATTCCGAAATCGAGGCAAAAAGGTAGATCGCGTTTTACATAAGAGCCTGCGTGATATAATGAGGGGCCGGGGGATGGGACGTCTGTCAAACGTACGAAATCTCGAGTGGTCATTGTCAGTTCTGTTGCCATGATTGGTGGTAATGAATATTCATGCGATATATACATCGGGGTATGACATATGATCTATTCAAAGGATATAAGAGACAAAAAATTTTAATATCATACCTGTTGGTGTAACCATTACGACTTCTATGCCATTAACAGAGCTCTGCTGCCAACAGGTGTTCATAACCTTGGCAGAGTTGTTTATTTCACCCTCCGGAACCATGATCCTTTGTGTATATTCTAAAGAGTGCTTCTATCAAAATGTAGGCCATTATGTTGGCTTGGTAACCAGATAGCCATAATGCCATTCACAAGGTAGGCGCGAAACGTGGACAGGCCGGCTCGTGATGAGACCCCCTATTCCAAGGTTTGCTTGTAAATATACCTTCGGACCATATCCCTAGTGTGGTGGCCGTAATGGGAATGCCACTTCGCTTCCATCCTTATGATCATGGTAGGCTGGCTCTCAATGATACCCCCTATCCTGCATTTGACAATTTTCATATTTTCTTTTTGTTTTTGCAGAGCACCTCTCTTTTTTGTTTATTTCCACATAAGGGTGGTTCCGCACTCCTTAAGAGCGGGGAATGGTGGAAGAAGTCTTATCATCCCAACAGACAGACATAAATCCTTTGTTCTTACTCCTAAGTAATAATCAAGAAAGATTTTTAGGGAAATCGTCATGATAAAGATCACCAACTAGGGTGCCGGTAATAAGACAATGACAGTGAAGATGAAAAGTTAATGTCCCTCCTCTTGTCCTCTTATACATACTAGGCTTTATAGTGATGGTGATTTATGATGTGCTGACTTCGGTATATCATGGTTTATGTTCATCGCATAAGTTCATTGCTGTATCTAAAAGACTGAGGAGAACATGAGCGCAAAGCATCCTCAATAAGAGCAAAAACATGCCGATGGCATTCCTCAGAGAAGAATCCATACAGATAAATTCATAGGATGCCGTTTCTTTGAGAGGGACAACGGAAAATCGCAAATGCTGTTCCTTCTGAGAAAGGAACAGCAGAGACACTCAAATGCTGTTCCTTTTGAAAAGGAACAGCATACACACTCAAGTGATGTTCCTTTTGAAAAGGAACAACAAAAACACACAAGTGTTGTTCCTTTTGAAAAGGAACAGCAAAACACGCAAGTGTTGTTCCTTTTGAAAAGGAACAACAAAAACACACAAGTGTTGTTCCTTTTGAGAAGGAACAACAAAAACACACAAGTGTTGTTCCTTTTGAAAAGGAACAGCAAAATCACACAAGTGTTGTTCCTTTTGAAAAGGAACAGCAGAAACACACCAGTGTTGTTCCTTTTTGAAAAGGAACAGCAGAAACACACCAGTGTTGTTCCTTTTGAAAAGGAACAGCAGAGCCACTTAGAATGCAAAAAGAAAATCAAGAAAACATATATACAAGATGTTATGTACAAGTTATGAAAAAAAATGAATTCCTTAAATTATAGGTGAGGAAGGTTTCACTTCCTCTCCTAAAATTTCCATATCAGTATCTTGTCGTAGCTGCTGACAGAAGGATTCCTGAGTGAGTGGCTTTCGATAGAGACGAACTCGGTGGCCACTTACTTTGAATGCATATCCAGAACCGTCAATTGTGATCAGAGTAAGGGTCCCACTGTCATGTACCTTCTGGATTTCGTATGGTCCTAACCATCGAGTCTGGAGTTTCCCCGGGAAGTCCTGAAACTGAGAGTCGTATAACAGAGCCCAGTCTCCTTTGTGAAAGACTTTGTTCTTGATAAGTGAATCATGCCATTTAGCTTGCTGCTGTTGAATCAATGTTGTATTTTGTAATGCAGAGAGCCTGATTTCGTCCAATTCATTAATCTGCTGTAATCGATTGATTTGTGCCTCACTCAGATCTAGGCCAACTTCCTGTGCAGTTCGTAGCGTTTGGATTTCGAATTCTATGGGGAAGATAGGTTGTTTTCCAAACACTAATTGATAAGGCGAATAGCCTATGGTACTTCTCCATGTGGTTCTATAGGCCCATAGTGCCTCAGGTAGTCGGGCGGCCCAATCATGCCTATGCGATGCCATGGTTTTTGTTAAAATTGATTCTATTCCATTATTACTACTTTCTACTTGCCCATTTGCCTACGGATGGTATGGGGTAGTGATCTTATGTTGGACATGATAATTTTTAAGTGTTGCAGCTAATTTATTTCCAACAAATTGTGGTCCACCATCTGTAATTAGTTCTCTCGGAAGTCCATAACATACAAACAAATGGAACAAGAATTGTATTACAGAGTCTTCTGTAGCCTTAGGCAATGATTCGGCCTCGACCCATTTAGTAACATAGTCTGTCGCCACCAGAATGTATGTCCTCTGATTTGATGATGGATTAATGGGCCCGATGAAGTCAAGAGCCCATCGTTCAAATGGCTCAATGACCAATTGTGGTCTCAGAGGCATTTCGTCGGCTTGGCCAGGTCGTCCTGCTCGCTGGAAGCTGTCACAGGCTTGTGCAAATTTTTTCGCATCTTTGAAAATTGTAGGCCAATAGTATCCCGTCTGCAATACTTTATGTGCTGTTCTCTTTTCAGCAAAGTTTCCCCCGCATGGTCCATCATGGCAAGCTTTTAAAATGTTGAAGATTTCGTCTTCTCGAATACACCTCCTAATTTGCATGTCTGCCCCCGTGTGGAACAAATGGCCTCCAATCCATGAAAATCGAGTGCTCTTTTGAACAATCTCCTTACGTTCCTGAGGGGTTAAGTGTTTTGGTAGCTTACCTACTACAAGGTAATTGGTGACATCAGCATACCAGGGTGTTCGAACAGCAACAGCAAACAGGTGCTCATCAGGAAATTGATCTTCCACTGCTGCTGTTTCAATTGATTTCGGTATTCGTGAGAGAAAATCAGCTACAGGGTTCTCCTTCCCAGGTCGATCCTTGATTTTGATATCGAACTCCTGCAATAAGATCAACCATCTAGTTATTCTAGCATTCGTAACAGGTTTATTTGCCAAATATTTGATAGCAGAATGGTCTGTATATAACACAACGGGATAGCCTCTGATATAATGTCTAAATTTGTTAACAACATGTATTACAGCCAAGAATTCCTTTTCAGTGACAGTATAATTCAGATTGGCAGAGGATAAATTTTTGCTGATATAGTAGATAGCATATGTTTTTTTGTCCTCTTCTTGCCCCAGGACTGCACCAATTGCTGTATCTGAGGCATCAGATGAGATTTGGAATGGTAAATTCTAGTTTGGTCCTCGAAGTACTAGGGCTGTTGATACAAGCTTCTTCAATTCCTTAAAAGCCTGGTCGCATTTTTCTGTCCACAAGAAATCAACATTGCCAGTTAGAGCATATAGAGGTGCAGCAATATGTGAGTAATGTTCTATAAATCGTCTGTAATACCCAGAAAATCCAAG
>APFE030606089.1:7154-31101 GCA_000404065.3 Pinus taeda
CAACTCATAGACCATGATCCATATGTCTAAAAATAGACTTTGCGCCAAAAATAGCCTATGGGCCCACTTAGTGAAGGCGACTTCTTTTCACTAAGCTCCATCATCTTGTTGCATTTTCAACAAATTAGAGTTCAATTAATGTCAACCCGGGAAGGTAAACTTAGAAGTACCACCTATAGGTTTAGAAAGATTTCTAATATGTCTAAGTTCTATTAGTTCTCTTACAAGAACACATCGACAATATCTCCTCCAATAACTAAACAAACTAGAGAGATTCCTAATTTGTCGGAGATCTTATGGTTCCCTTACAAGAACACATGAATTTTAAGATTTCTTCCAACAACTAAACAAACTAGAGAGATCCCTAATTTGTCAGAGGTCTTAAGGTTCCCTTACAAGAACACATGAATTTTAAGATCTCTTCCAACAATTAGAATATCTAACAATAACTTAAAAGTTGAAATGAAATAAAAACATAAATTAAATTATACCTAAAATAAGCATGCAAGTGAGGCCATGGGAGCCCTCCATAACTCCACAAGCACACCACTTCAAAGGAGACTCAAATGTAGAAGTAACAAAATCAAAGTATGATTCTTATTTCAAAATCTCCATCATGATGTACAAACCAACTTTAAGATTACAAATGAAGATTCTAAGATTACAAATGAAGGAGATTATACTCCTATTTATACAATGGGATGAGATAACAGACTCATAATGATGATCCACTAATCTCTCTTTAGTTCCATACATCTCTCAACCATCTAGACACATAACCCCCTTTTGTCCTTGATCTTCTCCATGAGGCTTATCTTATCAAATTCGAATTGGATCATTCAAGGCCACATAAAGGTGTCTTCGAAGCTTCCGTTGTACCTACACATGTCACAAAAACAATCCACTTTCCATATATGAAGTAAAATATATTATTTTCTAATATTTAATCAAGAATTCCTCTTAAAAATGCTTGAAAATAAATAATATTTGGAAGATATGAATGAGACCCATTAATGATGAACAATAGGGACAATGAAGTGACATGGTAGTGAATAATGAGTGATGTAATGGAAGCATAGGTGAAAAATGTATGGTAATGAGTGATATTTGTATGACATTTTGAATCCCGAAACTCTATTTGAGGGTTTTGAATTTTGACAACAAGGATTTGAGTGGGATGGTCTTTTTTTTCTTTATTGGGGACCTCTTTTTGTGAATTTCCTAGTCTAGTGTTTTGAGGTGTGTGCATTAGTTTTTTAGGGGGAATTGAAGTAGAAGGTTGATCATCAAAATATTGATTAGGGGTTATATCTTCAATGGTGGGGCCAGAAGGATTCTGGTTTTGTCTGGGGAGAATCTGGAGGATTTTAGAGATTGGGGCTTCTTTGATTTTCTTAGGTTGATGTGGGATTGTTTTCTTGGTCTGGTCAGAGATATCAGAGTTCTTTTTACTCCTTAGGTTATACTATTTATGTACTTGAAAGATGGCAGAATCATAACCTTAATCTAATGACTCTCTAGACTGGATTTGCAATTGCTGCAACATATGCAATTCCTTATCATCTTGGGTCAGAAAAACAACACCTTCATCATCTAATCCCATCAGGTTAATCTGTGTGTCTTGCTCTGGGTCTTCAGGATGGGATGTTTCTACATAATTTTCTTGGAAAGGAGGTCTAATATTCTGATCAAGTCCATTTTTTTCCAATGTTTTGGTTTTGGTTTTTCCTAAAGTTCGGGTTTCTAATTGGAGGAGCCTATTGATTATCCCACTGGGGTTTGCTCTCTATATTCTCTATTATATCCATTAACTTCTCCATGCCTTTCACTAAGCTATCTATTAAAATGTCATAGGGTGAAGGCTCATATTTAGCTGTTCCTCTTCTTTCATTCCTAACTCTAGCTCTTTTAGCTAATAAATTAGCCTCTACACTTACAACTACACTTTGCATATCTTCTAGGGTTGGGGGGTTTCTTTCCCTGACCTGGAATGTCATGTCTGTGTCAAAACCATGAGGGAACTTTATTAAAGCTAAGTCAGGTGGGGGTCTAAGATTAACTGGAATTGCATTGTATATATTGTTAAATCTGGTGCAGTAAGCTTGAATAGTTTCATTGGGTCCTCTCCTAATATTTTCATATTCTGAAAGGATCTGTAGAAGATTTTTTTTCTTTTCCCATCTATTCAAAAATCGTTGTTGAAATACTTCTAAACTGTCAATACTATTATCAAGTTGTGATCTAAACCATTTGCTAACATCACCAGCTAAAGTCTGAGCAAATAATCTCATTTGGATATCCACAATATCAATTTCATGAAGTTCAAAGTAGTCTGTCATCTTATTAACATGGTTTTGTGCAATGTGGTGTCCTATGCCATCAAATTGGACGATTTTACTCTGGTAGTCTGCTGGCATGGCACCAAGTGGGGCAGGTAAGACAAGGGGAGCATATCTATTTGCCATGGCTATAAGCTGGGAAGGGCTAAAATGTGGGGTTGAGGCACTGGAAGATGATACAATAGTGGATGATGAACTAGGACTGGTGAGTGGAAAATGAGTTGTACTAGGTTGGTAAGGGAGTGAGGGTATGAATGAAGTGGGGGGTGGGGGGGAGGGTGGAATGGGCTTCAAAAGTTGAAGGGAATAATGGTGAACTAAGAGTAGTGGATAATTGTTCAAAAAGCTCAGGAATCTTGACAGTACTAAGGGATGATTGTGGTGAATTCAGAATGTACTCATCAATTGATTTGTTAGCTTTTTAGACTTCAAGGTCTGTAATAAACTCAGGATCTAGTATAGTATCACAGATTTCACTTTCAGATTTTGACATAAATAATGACAAATCAAATTGCTCGTCCAAGGGAAGATCTTCTAAAAAAACCATTCATCGGGGCATGAGTTAGCTTTAACTAAGGGTGTGTGACTAGTTGAACTTTCTTCTGTTTTGGATTTTCATGAAATCAAGTTGGGATTATCAAATACTGGGGGAGGGTTTGGATCCAGGTTAGCCCTAGTATAATGAGTTCTCCTCGAAGCCAGAATTTTAGAAATTTTTCTAATTGTTTTCTTTTTGTGAGAAATAACTTCTAATAAATTACTTTAGCAGGCTCAAAATATAGAATTAAAAATTTCTTAAGGATTTATTAGGACTGAGGGTTCTCCCTAGTATGGTCGCCACTATGTTATCACTCAGATTTTTTCACTAGAACTTATCAGAAGAAGGAAAAGGCCGAGGTAACTACAAACCAATCATTTACGTATAGGCTCTAGCCAACCTATGAATCAGAGAGGGCTCTCTTTATATGTTTTAGCTTTGTTTGCTGGGATTTTAGGCTAGTTCTTAAAGTTCAGGGGATTTTGGATTTGTATTGGAAGTTGGATGGTGGAATCCTTACACAAATGGATAGAATGATGTCTCTGGCTATTGGGTAATGGAGTCAAAGAAGGTTAGCAGAACTAGGATTAAATCATTAAAGGGAGTGTTCAATGGGCAAGCTAGCAGAGTGAAACACAGGTTTTTAGGTCGAATGGGTGAAATGATCTTAGCCAGGGTGAGAGAGCACTTAAGAATCCTAAAACCGAGATTAAAAGGAGGAACAAAGGATGATCATGAGCAAAGGACAGTAGGGAATTCTTTACTATAGACCAAAGGGAAACTACCTAAACTAAGGAGCAATCAAGAATTCCTTAACTTAGATAATTTTATCAGAAAACATACAAAACACTTCATAGTCAAAACAGAGTGCAGTGAAGTAAGTTATGAGATATCATTCCATATTAAAGCATTTAGATTTCAAATACATTTAAGATTATGGAAAAACTTTTAAAGGAAAGTGACAACACAAAAGAAGATACTTGTCTGTATTTCTCACTACACATGAATCCAGTGAAATGTCTTTGCTTTATTCAATAATCCAGCTTGTTGGTCCAACAGTGATATAATAGATTATAGTCTTTGATCAAGAAAACTATAGAAATGTCTACAAATCCACCCCGCATACTTCGAAATGTGAAGTATTTATACATAAAATTATTACAAAACATCTCAAAACAACTTGAGATTTAATCTAGGAAATATAAATATCTTCTTGCAAGAAGATAGAGACAACTAATGAATTGTTTCATGCTGTCCCTTTTATTATGGTTGTGTTGGCCTATATTGTTGAAGTGTAACCCTTTATGCTGGCTTGTAGTTGTGGAGTTTCACGTTGAAGTCTTCTTTAATTTCACCTTTCAACTGATACTCTTTGACCCTGCTGCCCTATTTTCACCCGTTTTACTTGCCTGCCTTCATTTTTACTATGCAGTAACTTTCTACTGTAAATTTATCATAGTAAATCTGTCATTTTCTCCCACCATTCTACATCTAGTCATTTCACATTCACCATTCTCCTATAGATTTCATCAACCTTAGTATACTTTGCGAAATTGGGCTTGGTGAGGAACAAATGTTTTACCTCATGCTCAAGGAAAAACAAGTTTCAAAGGTGTCATATAATACTTTGCCTCTTGGCAGGGCTTTTATGGATGAAGAACTGGCTTGTTCCATAGCCAATTTTCTGAGTCTATCACCATAGTCCAACTGTGTCATGAGCTTGTCATTGATAACCATAGGAATGGGCATATCTTTCTCCCTCAAAATCTGAAATTTAGCGATGAACCTATCAATGGCTACCTGCATATTGTGGCACTTTTCTTCCAAATTAAGCATAAGGTTCCTTTTGGAAAGGACCTTCCTTATTTCCAAATTGGCATCAATCCTATCTTCTATATTTAGCTCCTGCAGCTCATATCTGTTCTTGCAGTTGAGGAAGTGGATGAGTCTGTTTGCATCCTCTAGCTTATTTCCCAACTCCTCCTTCACTTTCTGGATAACTTTTATAGCTATCTTTACCAGCGCTGTTTGTTCAAAAATTACTTGGATTTATGGCCAAATATCATTGACAGAGTCAATGATATTGGCCCACAGCATTTCCTTGGTTTGTCCAAGTGGTTTTTCCAGTGTTAAATCCTTTTCTAGTATTTTTATTCTCTCACCCATTCTCCGGGCCTTTTGTGCTTCTTCCTTCTGCTTCAGTTGGGAAAGTCTGCAGTCCGTTTCCAAACTTGCAATCTTTTCTCTTAACTTATTCATTTCAGTAGCCTGGGTAGACATGTCTTCCATGGCTTTGACTAATTTTGCTGCTTTCTCTCCTAATGCACATGCTGTTGATGTAAACTCTTTTGTTGCTGGTAAGGCTGTTGCAAGTGGAGCTGTAGGTGCCAAAGATGGTACTAGTGTGGATGGCACTATTGTGGAGGCTGTGGGGAAAACATTGGTTGATGAAGTGGCCACATCTGCCTATTTTAATTGGATTAGAGCATCCAATTCCTTTTCTGTCTCCTTAAGTTGATCATTTAGCTTCTAGACCAAGCCCATCAGTTCTTCATGCCCCTGCTGGGCTTCTAGGACTTCCAGTGTTTGTGGATGTTGTAGCTAGGGTTTTTTCAATTGCCTCTTAAGTGCAGTAATATCATCATTTTTCTTCTTAATAAGTTGCTTGGTAGATTTTATATCCTTGGGATCGTGTCCCAATTCAATTACTAAGTCTTCCAAGGACTTGATCCTTGTATTCTTGCCTGTGAGGAGGGCTTCTCTAATTGGAATTGTGCTGAGATGTTGTTCAGAGAGTTTTGCAACTGATGGGAAACTATGGTTTTACCTCTGAGGGTGGAGTATATCATCTCTCCAGCATGTTTGTGTAGTTCAATTTGGTCTATGGAATGAATATCCCTTTCCAACAATTCAAAATTTACCCTTTTGAAGTCTGATGTTGCCTTTGGCTGCTGGGTTGTAGGCTTTACAAAGGTCACCTGCAGCTTCTCCTCTTTAATATCAAAGGCTAAAATTAGCCTTTTATGATTGGTGGGAGTCAGCTTTAGGTATTGTGCATATGTTTGGGCCTTCAGCCTCTCATTTCAAGCCTTGGTTTCTTTTTATCTTTCCTTGATATCTTGGTGTTTCTTAGCAGGCATTCTAAAGGATGATACCTCAACACTGAGCTGCCTTTCCAACATCTGGTTTTGTGATGTGGAAGGCTCTTGCATGCCTCCAGATGGAGTGGTATGCCTACTTCTTTCTGCTCCTATATTGGTGACCTCAGTTGAGTCTTTAGTATATTCCTGCTCAGAGGCTGGATTTAGCCTTTGCATCTTGTTTGATTCATGGTGCAAATCAGAGGTGGCCATTCCTGAAGAGGAAGCCCTTTCTCTGTTTATTTTTGGGATATTCTCCTCATTCTAAGGAGTCTGCATGATTAGAGGGGTGCTCATAGTAGTCTCTGGTCCTTCTGGTACCTACAAAAAAGCGTTGTCATCAAGCTAGTTTTCTAAATCAATTAGTGCATTCTCTACGTCTACTCTGGTGCTGTCTTCGTCTACTAGGGTATCCTCCACCCATTCTGTCTTATTTGCATAGGCTTTTATTTCAGGTATGGGATGGTGAATGAAAGGCCCTAGATTGACCTTTTGTATCTTCTTTGTGATGAATTCCAAAGGATCATATCTCCAGGCAAAACTTCTTTGGAACTTCATATTCTGTAATATCAAATCTGCCTCTTTTCCAACCTCTCTAGAGTTGCATATGAAGGGGCCTAGTTGGTCTTTTATTTTGAAATTTCCCTTCTTCTTGGCATTGACGAAGTTTACTTCATCTGCATTGATAATTTGCCTATATTATTCTAATGCAAACAACCTCATTGGGAGGAATTTTGGTAGCTTGTATGGTGCCAGCATGCAACCATAAATCCTGATTTCCATATGGTTCTGGTAGAGGTACAAGTAACCAACTTTGGTCTGCTTAGACAATTTAAGGACTCTCTTTATTTCTGGAATGATTCTAGGAGGGCTTTCAGTCAACATTGTCATGACTGGGTGTACAAATAAATCAATGAAATAAGAGTAAAAGTAAGGAGACTGGTATTGGTGGATCAATGGGGTCCAAAAAATGACTGACTTGGGTTGACCCTTGGTGTCAAGCTTTTGAAGGGTGAATGGGAACTTCTATGATTGATAATATAAAAACATATGGTATAAAACTAAGGAGTACTTAAAAACCCTTTCATTGTTTATTCTAAGGAATTTCTCATGCATCCCATCAGCTATAAGTTGGGCATAGTCATAAATGACAGCAAGAGGCTGCCCTGGAGTGTAGATGGACATGAAGGCAAGGATTATTTCATCAATGTACTCACTGGTAGAGTAACCCAAAACAGAGGATATCATGGCCACAATATTTTGGCCCCATGAAGAAAAATGACTGATACATATGGAGGGGAATCCTTAGGGATGTGTTTCTCTTCTCTGATAAAGGTTTGGAATAATTGGGCCAACTTTGCAAAGCTAAGTTTAGGATACAGGTCCAACAGGTCTCCAATTGAAAGTGGGGTTAGGCTTGGTCCTGGTTGGAGCTGCAACATTTCATTTATAGACTCAGCAGTGATGGTGAAAAGAACCTTCTGGTCATGAGACATGATAGTTCTGTGACTGGAGACGTAGCAAGCATAGCACACATGCACAATTTCAGGAAAAATGTGGACTTGGGGGAACTGGTTCTTGGGAAAATTTGACTCCTAAAGGCCAATTTCATCAGCATGGTTTAGGAATTTGTCCCTACTTTGGCAATGTAATTTGAGCAGGGGTTCTAGGACAATGGTATATTTTATTTGGAAATCTTTATCCACCAAAGGAAGGTGGTCTGGGTCTAAATGAGGTGTAGTGATGGGCCTTACATCCATACCAATTGGGGCAGCCATACTCAGTTCTTGTGCATTTGAGTGTGGGGGATGATTTAGATTCTTTAGGGTAATGGAGGTTTTGCAGTGGTTTATGGTTCACAGAGTTAAAATTTAAGTAAATTTGATCTTTTTTACCTAATTAATAGTGTCAAAGATGGTGAATTGACTTGGAATTTGACAATGGAGCTGGAATTCCATGATTAAATACCTGGAATTGGGTGGAATTGATTGTAAATGGTGGTTGAAGGTGGCTACAGAGGTTCGTATGGTACTTGTACGGGCTGAGGAATGAGCTGGGCTGTCTGCAGCGTCTGTGGAGCAATGGTGGAGGTTTGTGAGCAATTTGGCTGTTTGCAGTGGTCACTATGAATTTCTGAGCTCTCAAAGGCAAAATGAGCGAAAAGAGAGAAAAGATGGGTAAAGAGGCTTTTATAGGAAAACCCGTTAATTTTGGCAGGTTCACTAATTGTTGAACAGTGACAATTTTCGGTTGGAAGGGGAAAGTGGTTTTGGAGGGCCAACGTACCGCTTTTATGGTGAGGGTGATATTCGGGAGGGGTCAATCGATTCCATTTAGCGCTTGACACGTAGCATCGGGGGCCAGGGGAAAACCGCCTTATTGGGCGGACATCGTGCCTACTCGATATGTTTATGAGGCATTGGATATGGAGGAGGGACAATCAACGGTGATAGGGAGATGGGAGTTGCGCGAGGGTTTAATCATAAAGTTTTTCGGGGGGCCCATGGGTCTAATCATCAGCGGTGTGAGATTAACTTGGAGCTTAATCTCGTCCGGGACTCCTTAACATGGGATTAAGGATTGAGGGCGGGGTTTAAAATATTTTGTGGGATAAGGGATAGTAATATAGTTTATAGATAAACTAAGGGGTGGGGTTAAATTTATATGAGGGAGTTAAATATATACAGGATAATGGGTTTATCGAGATTTTTATATATTTAATTAAAAAGTTAATATGAAGTGAAATGAGCGGAAGGGGTATTGTGCTTAGGTACATGAAATGTTATGTGTTTCATACCCTTAGTACTTTATGATAAATGTATTTGGTGGGTTTTTGTACATGAAACATGTTTATAAAGGGGTTTTCCTAGGCAAAATAACTTAACCTTAGGAAAAGGGGTTTTGTGAGGGGGATAATGATGATAATGAAAGTTAACACCTTTCCTTCTTAAGTCATCAAGTTGAGGTTCCGGTCCCACGAGAAGTCAGAGAAATGATCTGAGCCTTTTTAACTTAAAAGTTATAGGTATTAATATTTCTATTATGGAAGGGAAGTTAAAGAGTATCATGGGGGTTAAAATGAATGAGGGGATGTTAGGTAAACCACATTGTGAACCATTGTTTTTGTTTTGTTTACCACTTATGCATATTTAAATGATACATCTGAAACAATGACACAAGTGCTTTTTGCATCAACTATATAGCATTTTTGCAACCTTTCTACTACTTTTTTTTTGTAAGCTATGGTGAGATCTTTTCTATTATATACAGTAACAAAATATACAATCGTTGGTGACCTCAACCCTCCCTGAGGGGAAACCGGGTCTGTTGGTCACCCATAGTCTGAGTTTAACAACTTGTCATTTTAGCTGGTGCTTCAAAATGCATAAAATCCTAGCAACACATTATTCACATACTATATCTATATGCCTATCAGTTGTTCCAGATCAAAAACCATGTTTACAAAAGTTGACTCTCTTAAGCCTAGAAGAAAATTCAAAAGAGAACAACGCTAAACAATTAATCCACCATGAAAACCTGTTTGATTTCCTCCCCGTGCTGCTCACTGGTTATCTTCTTTAGCATGCCGCAGATTTCCTCCATTCTGTTGTCCTGTTTCCGGATCATGAACTGCAGATTGTTCATCTCCCTTTTCAAATTCAATGGGCCTTGAACCATCTCCATCATCTCTTGAGCAACCTGCTCCATGGCTTTTGCTAATAGATGTTTCACTACCCAGTACATATGCAAAGCACGTTTATACATCGAGAGGCGCCCTCTTGTATTCCCAGGGTTCGGGAGGAGCGTACTCCATTCCTCCATCTCTGGATCTGAAACCTCCTCCAGGGCTTTATCCTCCAACGCATTGACGATCTTCCTGATATCCTCATTGTTTTCTGTGTTGTAAGCTCTCTTCGCTTCCTGAGCGCTCTGTTTAGTGGATCTGCATCCTCTTTTCTGCTGGTTTGGCACCGGAGGCTCAGATTCGCGGCGTTCTGCTTGCCTCAGTCTCCCTCGCCCCCTGCACCTTCTACCCTTCCCTCTTCTGGCTGGTCGACCCCTGTTGCTTCCCCTGCTACTCTGCCCCACCTCGAAATTCACCTTCTCCATGCGCTCCTCCTTCTTGGTCTCCATTTCCCCTTCCCTGCGGGTTCCTTCTTCTTCCTCCGTTCGCTCCTGCTCCTTCCGCATGATCCTCTCCTCTCCCTCCCTACACTGCCTTTCCTTCCTACCTCCCTCTGCCATACCTGATTGCCTTCTTCTGAGACGATACCTAAGGTTTCTCTGCCAACCTGATTCACTCTGTCCCACCTTTCCTATCTTATCCTTATCTATCTTGCTGCCTTCTCCTGCTTTTATAGAAATTTCGCCACCTACCCTTTACTTCATTACCTGATCACCGTCGTTCGTAACCCCTGTCCTTTCCATGATCCTCCCAGTTCCTTGTCTTGGTATTCGCTCTCCTCTGCATGCCGTCGCCCCCGATCTTAACATGATTAGCATGATTACCCTGAGGTGAGGAGAATGCCTTCGTGTCTTGCTCCCCATCATGATCTTGTGCAGATCACCCTTCTCCACCCCGATCGGGGTAACCTTTCTACTACTTACCCACTTACTCATCCTACCATTCTTTTTCTGCACTTTATTTGGGTGCATTTAGGCTAGCAAACCCTTATCAATCTTTTTATTTTCTTTACAAAATAAACTATCTAAGTCTAATCTTATATCCTCCAAGGGCTCAGATTAAACTGATGAGATCCTCTTATTCACTCTACTTATCTTAATGATCTGCCAAGCTTACACTGTTTGGTCAGATTTATTCACTACTTATAAACATAAAAATTCAAAGTATGAAACAATCAAGTTTAAAAATTTGGACTACCATGGATTGTGGCACAAGGAACAAGGTACACATAATCATTTATTATGCATAAAAAGTAAAATAGTAGTGACATTTTGACTTGCACACTTTCATGGTCTCCTTTTGCCTTTTGGGGTTCATATGTTTCATTTTTTGACCTATTTTCATTCTTTTTGTCCTTTAATTATTCTTTTAGGACATACCCTCTTTACATTTTTATTTATTTTTTTAATATGGAAAACATTTGCAGAAAGCAAAGGTATGTACAATATTACAAGGCTCAACCTTAGTCATTCAAAATTATGGCTCCTATTAGTATAGGAACCTAACAGTGGCTTCACTTGGGGATGGCATTTCCTGGTGAAATGTTAAGAACTTTGTAGATCAGTAGCCTCTCAATTGTTGTTGATGTTACCTTGCAAAATTATCCTCTATGCCTCTGCATTATTGATACTTATGACAATAAATCCTTAAAGCTTAGGGCCTTCTCTTCGGGTTTCAACTTCAAAAAGCACCATCCAATCCAAACTAAACTTTTTGAAGAAAAATGAAATATGTACAATGGAAAGTAAAAATCAGTGGTTATAGGTTCAAAATAGTGTTTGAGTGCATTCGACCATTCACTAGTCTACCTTCTGCTTCTGTACCATCCATTTCTCTTAGGAAGAAAACATTATTACGTCTGAAAGCATAAATGACATATGGGCCTTTCCATAGGAAATCAAATTTCTCATGTTTACCTTTATCTTCCCTCCTTGAATCCCATTTTAGGACTTTGTCACCAAGGTAAAAATTTTTAGCCTTGGTTCTCTTGTCAAAAATCTTTTTAATCCTTTCCTGCACAACTTGAGATCTGATGTATACTTCCTCCCTAGTTTTTTGAAGATGTATTGTTTGGCTGATTCTTCTCTGGATACTATTTGGTTCAATCCGTAACTCTTGAACTAGCTTCATCACTGGTGTTCCCAAGGAGGATGGAAAAACAACTTCCATCCCATAAAATAGTTGGTAGGGAGAAGTACCAATTGATTTCTTAGTGGTAAGTCTGTTTGCGCATAAGGAATTGACTAACTTTTTATTCCATGTTTTCTTATTGTCCTCTAACAACTTTTTGATGATGTTCACCAGAATTTTGTTTGAGGATTTTGCCAATCCATTTCTTTGAGGATAATAGGCTATGGAATGGCCTAGGGTTATATGATACTTGTTGCAGAAATCTATCATTCTTTTGGATTTAAAGGCTGCTGCATTATCAGTAATGAGCTTAGTTGGACATCCAAATCTTGATAGAATGTTGGTTTCAAGGAAGGTTGTGATAACAGTGTCAGTGGCTTGCCTTGAAGGTATGGCCTCTATCCATTTTGTGAAATAGTCTTTGGCAATGTGGATCTATTTATGTTGGGCAGAGGAAGTTGGGTGAATGTCACGAATAAAGTCTAAACCCCATTGTTGAAAAGGTATTTCAGCTGAAATTGGCTTGAGGGGTAAAGTAGAAGCTTTTTCTTTCCCTAAAAAATTTGACATTTGTGACAGGAGGTCACACGTTTCTTTACATCAAAAAACGAGGTAGGCAGTAGAAACCGTCTCTAAGAATCTTATCGGCAGTGGTTTTCCAGTAAAGGTGTCCTCCACAGTCACCTGCATGAAACTCTTGTAATACTTTGTCAGATTCATCTTTTAATAAACAGTTAAGAAGAATACCTTCATGATTTCTCCAAAACAAAGCATTGTCTAATATACAAAATTTTGAGGATTTCATCTTAAAATCTTCTTTTGGTCTTAGATAATTTAGGAGGATCTTGTAAATTCATTAAAACATAAATGATATGAGCATACCATGGTGATTCAACAAAGGCCTGGTTGATTAGTGGAGTTGCCATCTCCTCTCCATTATCTATTTGTGCAATAAAGTTTATATCCAGGGCCTGACAGTTTGATTCAACCATGAGCTTGGCTAAACCTTGGCCCTTGATTAACTTGGTTTGATTTCTATGTCATATTCTAGAATAGTGGCAATCCATTTCCCCTCTTTCCATCTGGACCACCCTGAGTTAGGATGTCTTTGACTACTGAATTAGGAACATGGGCTACTATATGACAATATAAAATGTATACCTAAAATCCTTGATAGCTTTGACCAAAGAAAAGGCTTGTTTTTCCATTATGTTGAATTTTAAGGGGGCATCTCTCAGGGCTTTGTTAAAGAAAGCAATAGGTTGTTCATAGCCCTGGTCATTTTTCTGCAGTAAAACTACAACAATTGTGTGCTCATAAGTAAAGGAAAATAAGATGAAATCTCTGTCAAATTTTGGACTGATCAAAACTAGCGTTCTAGTTAAGGCTAGCTTAATATCTTCAAAGGATTTATTAGCCTCAACAGTCCATTTTATGGTCAAATATTTTTTCAACATATTGTTCAATGATCCAATTAATACTACTAGATTAGAAATAATTCTTCTAAGAAAGTTAATTTTCCCTAATAAATCTTGTAATTCCCTACTGTTCCTTAGATGTTGTATTTGTAAGATGGCTTCTATTCTTGAAGGGTCTATTTGGGTACCATCTTTTGAAATTATATGACCTAGTAACTTTCCTTCTTCTAACCCTAACAAAGACTCCTTGGGGTTTAAAGAAATTCCATATTTACTGCATTTAATAAAAACCTGCCTTAGATGATCCAAATGTTGACTATCAAATTTTGAAAACACAGTAATGTCATCTATGTATATCACAAGGAAGTTATGAATTTCTTTGGCAAAGGCCATATCCATAGCCCTTTGGAAAGTGGCACATGTATTCATTAGTCCAAAAGGAATTTTCACATACATGAATGTGCCCCAAGGAGTAGTGAAGGCAGTCTTGGCTTGGTCATCAGGATGAACTAAGATATGATTGTAACCAGAAAACCCATCCAATAATGAGATTCTGGTTGATCCAACTACCCTTTGCAAAATATGATCCATTTTTGGGAGAGGGTAATTGTCTTTAAGTGATACTTTGTTGAGGTTCCTAAGGTCCACACTGAGTCTGATCTCGCCAATTTTCTTTCTAGTTGGCACCAAGTTTGAAACCCAATCAGAAAACCTGATTGGTGCAATTATATTAGTATCATACATTCTCTGGATTTCCTTTTCAATTGAAGGTAATAGGACAAGATTAATCCTTCTATGTTTTTGTGTGAAAGGTTTTTGATTTTATTCTATAGGGATTGTGTGTTGTATGATGCTGATGTCATAACCTTTGAGGTCTTCATAACTCTAAGCAAAAACATCCTGAAATGATTTTAATAACTCAATTTATTTTACTCTTTCAGTGGGAGGTAATAATTTAGAAAGTTTGATCAATTTTGGATTTTCATCAGTGCCTATATTACACTCCTTTATATCATATTTCAAAGGTTCCATTTTAGGCTTTCTAGGAACATCATTTGAATCAAACAAGTCTTCCAAAGGGGTTAATCTCTTAGGTAAGAAATTGTCTTTGAGATTGATCACTTCAGTGTCTTCATTAATTATTTCATCAATCTCAACTTGTTCTAGGTTTTCTATATTTGATTTTGTAAATTTAGTGGGATGAAATCTATCTATCTCTTCACATTTTATCTCATTTATTTATATTTTGTTTTTAATGTTGGGATCTACTTATGTGTCAATATCTATATTGCTATTTACAAATTCTTCTTCTTGAGGCATGGTAGGACCAAATCCTCTGCCCTAGCGGAACATGCCGAGAAGACGATGCATCATGTATGTATCGAAGAGGCTCAAGTCATCACTAGAGTTGCTCAGTTTCACCATCGCAAGTTTAGGGAGGCCCTGGAGATTGAAAAAAGGCCGAATAATCTTAATAGGGATGATGGCTGGAAGATCAGTAGCTGTTGGGTCCCAGCCCTGTCTTCCTAACCTCCGCGGTCCCGTCTTGGTTAGGTCTCTGTGTTTCTTGGTTTTCCTTTGGGTTTGTTGATTAATATCTTGCTTTTCCCTTGATTCGATCTGTTCTTCTTTTAATTTTCGTCCTTAGGGTTTAATCCCCTCTATTTCCCTATATTTTCGGGGATTATTTAATGTTGCAACTTATGAATATTTAGCTTAATATATGTTATTTGTAAGCAAATGATTTGATAGTAATTTAGCTTTCGTTTAGCCTGAGATTTTAACAAGCTAATGCTATGTTTAATGAATGAATTAAAATAGGCTTTTTCGTAACTATTCATATTAATTTTCCATTTAATTAATTTGTATTGAATTCTAAGTTAATTTAAACTAACCTTAATAAATAAAGTAAGATATAAAAATTTTAAATATGTATATTATTTTATCCAACTTTAAATAAAATGTTATTGGAATGTTAGGTATTGAAAAATACTATTAATACATTTAGATGGATATATTTATTATAAGGTTATATATATATTATATATATATATATAATTGAACATTAAATAAAATATTACTAGAATGTTAAGGATTGTAAATATTAATATATATATGTATCTTATATAGTCAGAATGGGTATATATATATATATATATATATATATATATATATATATAATATATATTAAATAATTAAATAGTTGAGTTTGGTAACTAACCATGGATATAATTTACTTCTATATTTTTCTAATAATTTTATATAAATAATTTAATTTCTTAACATTAAATATTGCATTATATTGGGTATTGGGAAATATTAATAATATATATTTTGAATGAAAATTTGATATCTAACCCGGTTCGGTTTTATTTTTTACCCAACTGCGTAAAAATAATAATAATTATAAAGAATATTATATTATTTTAGTTAAAGGAGGTTTGACTGGGGTTTGTAAGTTGAAAAATAGCCGTTAGTCTTTTTAGCCATTGGAGTCTCTGCTTAGACTATTTAACATGCTAACTGGATCTGTTTCTTCAACTTGTCCTGACGATGAACCACACTAGTTGGTTCGAAACGCGTCGACAAATGATCAATCATGTGATTTCGCCAAAAAGTTTCTAAACAAATTAAAAAGTTGTTTATCTGTTTGTCATCAGCAAATATTGCCAATCTTTCAAATTGTCTGTAATTGCAGGTCTGTGCCTAACTTCAACAGTGTACTGGTAGTTAGGTTGAAAGGGTAACTTGCAGGTGCTGGCAAACATTGCTAAACTATGAGCCTGCATATTATGTTTTCTAGGAATTACAACAACCTTGGTTTCTAAGAAAGTGTTTAGTATTTCTACAATGGTTCCTCTGTAATACCTTAATCTAGGGTCTTTTGTCATATATACATCATTAATTTGTTTTATAACTAGTTCAGAGTCTCCCATGATAGAGACTCTTATAGCTCCTAGATTCCTAACTAATTTAAGACCTAGAATTAGCGCTTCATACTCGGCCATATTGTTAATACATTTAAAATTTAGTTTGTATGCATGGCCTTCTGAGTGATCATTCTTTAGACCAAACTCCTGCTCTTGCTCCAAATTTATTCACGGACCCATCAAACTCAAGATGCCACAATATCTCATGTTCATAATTCGCATCATCTGTTTCCACAAACTTTTCCTCATCTTGACTACCTTGTTTAGTGGAAAGTTCTAAAGTTTAGACAATTTCCTCTTGTTTTGAAACTACAATTTGTTTTGGTTCTATATCAACACTATCTAAAAGAGGGTCTTGTGTTTGATCATTATTATACAGGATAAAAGAATCAACATCTGAATGTACGGAGTAGATAGGAAAGTTTTGAGGCCAATCCTGGCTACTTACCATGTATTTCATTAAAATTTCTTGGTACAGCTTCTTGGGTTGTCCAAAAATAGAAATTTTTGCATACGACATATCCATTTGTAAAGATCCCTGAAGTTTGGCTCCCCATGATCTAGATAATAGCATGCCATACTTCGGTGGGATGTCAGCAACCACATTATCCATAAGGATGCTCTTGGCAGGTTATTGAATTAAGGTAACATATAGGTCTTTAATCAACCCTAGACACTTTACTTGACTTGAGTCAAATGAAAATAAGTCCTTATAAGGCCTTGTAATGTCTAGGTTCAATTTCTCCATTACGGATTTGGGCATTAAGTTATGGGAGGCCCCAGAATCCAACATGGCATTATGAAGAATTTTGTCATGGATGTTAAGGCTAATGTAGAAAGGTGGTAACCCATTTAGTGAAGAAAGTGAAGCTAATGTGGTGACATGGTGGTGGAATAGAGGTGAGAAAATGTGTGAATGGAGTGAAAGTGGATGTATTTTAAGGATAATTCTTAGGCCCAACATACCCCCAAACTGAAGTTATGCATGTCCTCATGCAATCTATTACATTACTTTTTGATACTTGAGCTTTGGCTTAAACTTTGCATGATATCATTTACTTAACTTTTGCAAAGTGTTTTTGATGAATAACAACTTGGTTGGTTCTTGTGTTTCAACCATATTTTGTTTGTTGCCTTCAATTTTAATGTATGAACTTTGCATAATGATAATTTTATTTTTATTGCAAAGTATTGTTGTTGGAATGCATCATGGTTGGTTCTTGTGTAACAACCATGACTGTGTTGCATCCAATTAGATTTTTAAGTGCTTTTTACAAAGCCATTTATATGCTCATGTAATAGTGAATATATTTTGAAGGTATATGGGTTTTAGAATGTGATATATGAATATGGAAAAATATGGATGTGACAAAGTATTAATGTACATGTATGCTCCCCCAAACTGATGGTTTTGTCAATTTTATGAAATGAGGAAAGGAAGTTTTTCCAATAATTATCATTCTAACTTTCAAGGAATTAAATGGTTAAAAGTTAGAAAATATCATACCTCAACTTACCCTTTCAAAAATGGATGAGAGTTGTGCATGTGTGGCTGCAAAATTCGATCATAGTCTACTTCACTTCGCTGTGAAAATGGTGGATGAAGTCGAAAAAGTGAACCTTTTATTGTTGCTGCATCTGTTGCTGGATCTTCTATTGAATGTCCTGAATCTGCTGCTGAATGCGGCTGAAAATGTATAAGGCTTGGAAGGTATACAAAATTTAGAATTTACACTCCCCCCAGCCTTATTTATTGACTTGTCCTCATTTATTTACATAAAAAACTGAAAAGCTTCCTCTGCTACAAAATGATGATCTTCAAGTCTTCAACCCTCGTTGGCACAATTCTTGTCATGTGAATAAATGTTTCAGTGTCGAACATAACAAGAAATTGTTAACTTAGTGGCCATTAATGGATGCCACTAGTCAACACGAGAGCTCCCATCTTTAGTGTGGATGAGAGTCACGATGCCCCTAACACATCTTTCTAAGTATTAATGAATTTGTTGTTGTCAAATACTTAGAAGATCCAATGAACAAGGGACATTGATAAATTCCCTTTGTTTATCGGCATGATAGCTTTCCCTTAAGGCATTCAAGCTTCAAGGTGTTTTTTTTTAAGAAAAAATTTTAGACTCAAGAACTATGTACTCAATGGTGTATGGAAGCAAGGTTTTATTTGCAAGGGTAGGAAAATGGAATCTGACAATGAATATTTTAAGTGGAACAAAAAGCTTGTAAATGAGCTTGGTTCTTTTTATTGGTGGGTTAGGATTGAAGAAAATGTAATGAAGTGTAGGTGGATAATGAGAAATGGATAATGACTCTTGCTGGGAAAAAGTGAATGGCATGCAAAATCTCAAAAATAACAAATCTGCTCCTTAATTCTGGACTTTCTGCTAAAATAGTTGAGTTTGACCAACGTTGAATAGCCACCTATAGACGTCGAATTCAAGTGTGTATAGGTATTTCACCATCCTTGTACATTTAGGAACAACCCCCAAGTCTTCGAATTTGCTAATCTTCATGCAACATATCAAACCATTAAACCCTTACAGGGAGTTACAAGAACTTGTAATTTTCTGGAAATGGCGTTCTTATGATCATGGTCTTGTTATTTAGAATTTTTCACGAAAATAGCCTTTTGAAGACCAATTGTTGTCACAATTTAATCTCCTTGATGGTCAGTTGATCATCCAAAACCTGCTAAAAAAAACTTGGCATAAAGAACATAAGTTTGTTCAAGAAGAGATGGCCATTCCCTTCTTGATTCTTACGCAAAAATTGTATGCCAAAATTAAATAGATTAAGGAATATCAAAAAAATAATTTTACTCCAGTTCATGATGTTAATAACAATCCACTTTTAATAAAAATAACCATGAAAAGTAAATCAACTCCCTGTTCCCCTCGGCTGCGGGTGATTAAGGCGCGAGTAAATGAAGGGGCGGCCTCATTAAGGGGCAAGTGGCTGCCCACATCAGACAGATGGCCCGAAGCGTCTCGAGACTGCTTCCTCCGTCCGGCTAGGTTTAATGCTGCCATAACTTCTCATGGGAAAACGGTCACGCAGGGTGCTATAACAGTCGATCTCCTCCGCCTGCCGATGCACTGTGTGTGGTTGGCGAATGTTGGAATGGTTAGCGTCTGGCATGTCAAGTCTCTGTGTTCTGCGAGCAATTTATTAAGGTCTTGGATGAGGGTGTCATGGTTGCGTTTACCAGGATTTAGACCTCGGCCCTCTGTACAGAAGGCCTTGGTATTTACCCTGGGTTGCTCAGGCTTCATCGACTGCTCGCATCAGCTGGTCCTGGTCTCTGAGCGTAACTTGGTCTCTGAGCGTAACATCCGGCTTCAACATATTTGGGTTCTGAGCATTTCGCCCCGCGCTGCTCTGGATTTTCCTCATCTGCAGATCAGGGTGGTAAGTCTTGATCCTTTCAATTGTGTTATTTCAACTATTAACCACTTACCTTGTAAGCTTCTGCACTGGCCCACGTCACTGTGTGGCGAAGGGCAAATTCGGTTTCTGGGCAGATTGGTGTGCGGTTTGGTTTCAGGATGCCGCGTGAGCGGATGCGCCTCATTAGTCGACGGGGTGGCTCAAGGGGTGGTGCTAGAGGTCGTGCTTCTTCTCCACGATCCTCAGCCTCACTCGGCTCCCCCTCTAAGGAAATCAATTCACCTGGAGCTCAGCGGGGACAAGGCAGAGGGAGAGGGCGGGGAAGGGAAGCGACGTGCTCTTTCGGTTCTCACCCATCCACTCGCTTCCGGTTTCCATGCACCTTGGACAATGCCACCTACTATGTTACAGTCAGGATCGAGAAATGTGAGCACGCAGCCATGCCAGAAGTCCCAGCGGAGCCACGGCCACCCTTGCCTGTTTAGAGTTCTCGACTGCAGCCTGCGGAAGCCTCGGGTGCGGTGGCAGGAGCATTGGCGGGAACAAGCGAGCCTGCAAGGAATGATCCCCCCTACACAGATTCAAGTGCCTCTGATCCATATGCCAGTCCCGTGGTGGAGGAGCAACCATCCACCTCCGCGGATGCGTAAGCCTGTTGTTTGGTTGTTTTGGAGACTGCTCTCACAGCCTCAGAATGGCGGCACGATGGTCACTGTGCGCACTGAAGGTTATGAGTCAGTCATGGTTTTGGGTCGATTCTCGTTGAAGTATGTTGTGTCTGTTATGTCTTCTATGTCTGGTATGTCTGGAATCTCCATGTTTGTAAAATTCCCCCTCGCCTCGGCAGGGATTGGAAGCTTTTTGGCATGTAACTAGTTTCATATGGGTTTGGGTCTGGAGTCAGTGGACAGTCTCATCGTTCCACAGTTTCTTAGGTTCATGTCTAGTCACAGCAAGCTCAAACTGTTCAGCGGCAGCCATCTTAGCATGGCGGATGTAATCTTTTTTGTAACTCTTTTTGTATAATATTAGAAGTAGCACAATTTACACACACACACAAAAAATCAACTCCCTGTTCCATTGTGGCTCTCTTTTGTTAAGGCATGAAATGCATGATCTATCTTTTGATTTTTGTAACAAGATATGAATTTCCTATGAAGAATGTTTGGTTATAACTATTTGGAGTGAGCTTGATCTGGTTTATTTATGGTTTAAATTTCTCTTAAATTTTTTGTGGCAATGTGGCTTTACTATTTTTCAACTTATTCAGGTTGTTTATTGCGAAGTCTACCGACAGATGTTGTATTTGATTATCATACTGGTGTTAGCTTTACCTGTGATTTGAGTGATAATATTGATGCTCCATGGTCTTCATCATCTTCTCTATCATCCTTGTCTACTTGTGCTTCAAGTATTCCTGAGTGATGTGATGGAGTTGCATTTCATTATTGCAAGGTTTAAAAAGAAATTATCCAGCTGACAATTTCCTGTTATAATATTCTTGCAGCAGCTTCACTGCTAGCATTGCCCACTGCTAAAACCTTAGGTGATTGGAAAAGATTATTTGGCTGCTATTTCAAGATGGAAAACGTTTTTCATCATAGCAGTTTGCTAGAAACACATAGCAATTTTGACACATCATTTTAAAATTCGCTTTCTATCCAATTAAAAACGAATTTCTAAAAAATAAAATATGGGTTTTTCTCAGAACAGGGGCAGTTATAAAACCCAGAAATTATTTTCTCCCATTCGTAATTGATTAGGAGATATGTAGGGTTCTATGAAGCCTTATTGGCAAACTACATGTAAAAAAAATGGTTTGTATATGCTAGCAAAGAGATAGCGGAAAACATAACTCCCTGCTCCCACTGCAGTTGTTGCCGCAATCTCTTCCTGAATCTTGTGCCTGTGTGTGCGCTCTGGATCTTTCTTCTCTGTTGTAGGAATTTACAGGGTAAGTTCCTTAGATGGAACACCAAAGGACATCGCTCACAAACAGATCACAGACCAATACACCAGTATTTTTGACGTGGTTAAAACCCTCAAAGAGGGAAACAGTCCACGGCATGAGCCAACGCGGCCACTTCAAGCAATTTATTAATAAAAGAATGAAATTTTACATAAGCTTCTCTCATGAAAAGTTAACCTACAAATGACCCTCCATGCTCTTTAAATAGAGATCATGGACCAATCGGGGGTTAAGCCACAGATCAAGTGTCGGTAATACCGAGGAGAGAATGAACCATCGGATCACTACATAGAAGAGACTTGCCCACTTTCTTGCCCAATGAGAAGAGACTTGCCCACTTTCTTGGTGTAGACAGTATTGTCAGAATGACACCTAGAAAAGCCATATTATAAAGGAAAGCTATCCATTTTGGCATACCAAGCCTGAGGAGCTTGCTTGAGACCATAAAGGGATTTCTTAAGCCAACATACAAGACTGGAGTCTGTTTGTATAATGCCAATGGGTTGTTCCATATAGATTTCTTCATGCAAGTCCCCATGCAAGAAGGCGGATTTAACATCCATCTGATGGTTCCCATTTTAAAGAGGCAGCAAGGGACAGAACAAGGCGGATAGAGTTCATTTTGGCAACAGGGGAGAAGGTTTCAGTGTAGTCAATGCCTTCAACCTGTGAAAAGCCCTTAGCAACAAGACGAGCTTTATGTTTTTCAACTTTCCCATCTGGTCCATACTTGGTTCTGTAAACCCATTTACATCTAACAAGTTTTCGTCCCTTTGGTAGAGGAACAAGATCCCATGTATCATTTGCCAATAATGAACGATATTCTTCATTCATATTTGCGTCCCAATCTGGATGGCCTGAAGCTTCTGCAAAGGTGTCAGGATCATAATTCGCTGAAGCTTGAGCCAGTAAAGATGAGGCTCTATGGAACTGAGAACGTGTACGTCGCTGATCTGTAGGATCACTGGAAAGATCACCTGCTGCATCCCGAGTAACACAGACCCATTTTGGAAGTTGAGGAGCTGAAGGAGGATCCTGAGAAGGTGGGGGAGTATTGTCATCCTCGCTTTCATCATCTGAAGAAGAAATATTTTCAAAATTAGAAGAGATAGAGAGAGGTGGCACATCCACCGAACTAGGCTCATAGGCCGATATATTTTTAGCAAACTTTACATCTCTTCTAATGATAACATTTTTGGACTTAAGTGGAATAAGTCTATATCCTTTGACATCTTCAGAATATCCAACAAATATACATTTTTCACTCTTAGGTTTTAAAGCTTTATGTTTCTCATTTGGAATATGGGCCCATGCTTCACTTCCAAAAACACGAAAGTGACTCACATCTGGTTTAATTGAGCTCCATGCTTCTTCTGGAGTGATATTATTTAAAACCTTAGTAGGAGTGCGATTGATTATATAATTTGCACAATTAATTGCTTCGGCCCAAAAACTAAGACTGAGTCCTTTAGATTGCAGCATCCAATTAGCCATTTCCTTTAAGGTGCGATTTTTCCTTTCAGCTACACCATTTTGTTGTGGAGTGTATGGAACAGTATGTTGCATTTGAATTCCATTTTCGGTGCAAAAGTTGATGAATGTGTTTTTAACATATTCTCCACCATTATCAGTCCTTAGCTTAAGAATTTGATGTCCAGATTGTTTTTCAACAAAGGCCTCAAAGGCCAAAAATGTGTTAAATACTTCACTCTTGAGTTTTAAGAAATATACCCAAGGGCGTCTGGAGAAATCATCAATGAAAGTTAAGAAATACTTGCAGCCAGAGAATGAAGCAACAGGAAGTGGACCAAACAAATCACTGTGAACAAGCTGTAAAGGGGCTGAGGCGTGCCAAGAGGCACGTTTGTGAAAACTGTCCCGATGATGTTTTCCGAGTACACATCCGGAACAAACACCATCTCTGCAAGATACCATTGGAAGACCTGTCACCATATTTTCTTTACATAGATGCTGAAGGGAGCGATAGTTTAAGTGACCAAATCGCTCATGCCATAGTTTGCTCACTTCATCATTATGAGCAACAAATACTGAGGGAAGATTTGATGACCCAAAGTTGTGAAACTTATACAACCTTGTGGAATCATCAGCAATACCAGTAGCTAGAATCTGTTTAGGATCTCTTAGATCCTTGATTACAAGATCATGAGGTGAGAATTCAACAATTTTACCTTCACCTGAATGATTATCTGATATACAGATAGAAGGTTGCTGGATAAGGTTGGAACACATAATACATCATTAAACTGACCATTGTCTAGATGAACAGTTCCAGTCCCTACAACATGAAGAGATCTATCATCACCAACATATATATTTTTGGTGTTACAATCATTTAAAGAAGAAAACATGGCTTTGTTTTTGGCCATGTGATAAGA
>APFE030606090.1:0-11460 GCA_000404065.3 Pinus taeda
CAATGCACATTCTCCACGAGCCATCTTTCCTTCTCACCAAAACGATTGGTGACCCACATGGTGATGTGCTAGGCCTAATGAACCCCTTCTCAAGCAACTCCTACACCTGCTTCTTGATTTCAGCATTCTCTAAAGCAAACAACCTGTACATTCCAATGTTAGGCAAAGGAGAATCTTGCTGCAAAATAATATCATGTACTATTTCCTTTTTGGGTGGCAGACCTATAGGTTCTTGAAATAAGATATCATACTCTGAAACAACCTTTTCCAAATCAGCTTGCTGTTTAGCATTACGGCCCTCAAATACATTGGTTTTATCAAGTTTCTTTTCCTTTACAACCATCAGTAAGAATTGTTTGCATGAATTTATCATTCTTTTCATCTACCCTGAGTTTATGAAAAGTAATTATTCTTGAGTTTATGAGCTCATACAAAGTATTTGATTCCATCTTTAACAAGTAGATACTTGTTCTCAGCTCTATAGAAAATAGCTTTTCTATCATACAAGTAAGGACTTCCTAAAACAATTCCACATATATCCAAAAGGAATTATGTCTAAATCAACCTCATCTACAAATGCTGGCCCAAAAGAAAACTTGAGTTTGCACTGTCTAGTCACTTGTAGTTGTGCTTTGTTATTCAACCATCCTAATGGGTATGGTTTCTTGTGAGCTGTAGTTGACAATCCCAATTTATTTATAATTGCTTCAAAAATTAAATTTACTTATGAGCCACTATCAAACAAAGTGTCAATCTTTTGATGTTTGAAAATAACTCGAATATGGAAAATCTCATGTCTTTTTCTCTCATTTTCTTCATCAATAATAGATTGTGCAGAATTACTAGTAGATGCTTCAGAATTCTTACCTTTTGTACCTGTGGCTGCAATGGTTGTTTCATCTCTCAAGTCTGACCCCAAATATTTCTAAATAGCTGCAGTAGTCTTCTTCTTCTTTCCCTCGAACATCTTAGGTCTCAGCTCTGGATGCAGAATCCAACAATGCTCATCATCATGCCCATCATTTTTACAGTGAGTGCATGAAGCCTTGCTTTTCTGTGCAGTGTTAGCCTTCCTTGGTTTCCACTTCTGCTTTCTTTTCTCCTTGCTCTTGCTTGCAGTGGGTTGGGATGGTTCCCCAACTTCTGGATTTCCATTCTATCCTCTAGCTTCTAGATGAGTAGCTTCTACAGATACCTCATCTATACTAGTGGGATTGAACATGAGGATGGTATGCCTCATGTAACTATGTAGACCACCAATGTACTTCAACAGAGTCTCTAGTGAGTCTAATGAGATTCATAGAATCAATGCTCTCTTCCTAAATTCTTGAGTGTACCCTTGCACACTTTGCCCTTTCAACTGCCAAAGCGTTTGCCAACTCATCATGGCTTGTTGCATGTAGGCCAATGGATAGAACTACTTTTTGATTGCAGAAACAAATTCGCTCCAGATAGAGATAGTCTTACCATGTCTTTTCAGGTCAGCGTGGGCTCTACCTTCCCACCAAACCAAGGCAGTGCCTCCTAGGTGTAGGCTTTCCAGCTGAATCTTTCTCTTGTCTGAGTCGACGTTCTTTACTCTGCAATAAACATCAATTTGTCTAATCCAGTTGTCCAACTTTTCTGCATTTAGCTCTCCATCATATATAGGAAAATCGAATTTAACATCTAGCTTGATCAAAGATGCTTTCTTGTTATTAGGAGGTGTGAGAAATATTTCCTCTTTCCCCTTTCCTTTTGAGTGGTCATGGAAATGTGATTCATCTTCTCCTTTGTCTTGTTTAGAGCCTGATGAATCTTCATCCTTGTGTTTTCTAAAGTCCTCATACATTTCTTCTAACATGGACTTTATGGCTAGGAAACTTTCTATGAATTGAGGGTCTAGACCGATAGCACCTTCCTTTGACATTATCTTCTGATGATAGACTCTCCCAATTTTAGGATTAGTTTCTACCAACTCTCTTTCTCCTAATTTGAGCTTTGATCTAGTGAGCATTCACAACTAAACCAACATAAGCTTGTCTAACCTTAACAGCATAAAGCTCTAATACCACTTGATTTGAAAATCACCCTTGAGTGACCTCAATTAGTAAATGAATGAAGGTATTACAGACTCATGTGTCGGTGTGTGTCTATGTTATTTTAGGCAACGGATCGATCATATTGCAAAATACACAGACACTGGAAAATAGAAAACAACAGAGAAACACAGTAAGAAAATACAAGAACACAACAATTAATAAGGAGTTCACCCTATCCTCCAGGGCTACATCTCTAGTCCAGCTTTCATTGGTGGCCTTCCTTTATTGTGTCTTTAAAGTAGAGAATTACAATGAAGGATCTCAATATGAGTCTCCTGAAACAGAATTTGCTTGGCAGGGTGGTTCTTGGGTTTAGATATGAGAATGCACAATACATTTGTATTGGGCTTGTAAATGGAAAAAGCAATTAGTTACAACACACTTATGATGCATTTCTTGGGCTTACACTTTGCATGTCTTTTACTACAAGCACTATTTGATCTTATATAACCCTTCTCCAGATACTGATACCATGATTATGTGCGCTTTGAATGCAACCAATTTTTGTTTTCCCAGCACATTGTTCAAATGGTTTCAACATTGCCTATCGTACAACACATTATATATATAATAATAGATGTATACATTTAAAAGGTTTGTCAATTCTCCTTCATCGTGACACTAATCACATCTCTCACATTCATTATGATTCCACGTATTATGACACAATTTTGATACGTATCTATCAATAGGTATAATGATCAGTGCAATGTTGCTATACAACCATATTATATGCTTTGCTTGTGTTCCCTTTTCCTTCAAGTGCAACATATATCATAATATTCATGTAATCACACATGCATTGTTGGTTTATGGAATCTAATGTGATATTTGTTAGATTTTGTAATATGACGTTTCCATCTCCTTGGGGTAGTGTACAATTGTCACTTTGATTCCAACACTATACAAATATATATCCTTTTCTTTTACTCCAATTTATTTCTTGTTAATGCACATTAGGATAATCAATAATGCTACTTTTGAAATGGTTCTCACGCAACATTTGTCATGAGATGATTGCAAGGTATTAATATGATCTTCACTTTTGAGGTTAAATAATATGATGGTGTATTTTGTCCCCACAACTTAATGTATCCTTTTATTGCACCAAGGCTAATTCTCTTTCTAACGCAGCGTGTGGCATGGTCTTTAATCACATGTTATGTATTTTTTACCACAGAGCCACCAATGAGTACACTGGCTCCTCTGGTTTTATCAATGTGTTAAGCTCTTACACTTTGTTAAACACATTAGGGTATATAATAATATGCCTCTGGAACTTTGAATTATTCAATGTAACTTCTAAGATATATTTCCTTTTAATGTATCCTTTGAGTGGGTATTCAATGGAATATATATTGTATTATTCTTTTAACATGGAATTTTAATATCTTTCCATTCAATAGGTTATTCTCAACGTGGCCTATCCATTATATGCCATCCTATAGTGCAGTTAGTAAGTGCCTAAACGCACTTGATATGAATTCAACACCTATGTATTTTACATATATTATCTCCCTCATGCATTTTCCTGCATTGTTCACTGTTGTCTTTACAATATTTATAAGGATTGGTGCATTGATTAGTGCATCAATAAAACATTTGAATGCATCATTATATGTGTGACCCTTCACAATGATTTCATACCCTATGGTCTTCCAAAATCCCATTAGATGATATAGTGAAGAGTTGTCATACATAACACAATATAACATAGATTAGTCAAATTGTGCTACACATAATAATGTTTTATTATTTAGACACTAAAGCGTAGGATGAATATTAATGATCAAGAAATCACACATAATCTTCAAGAGATATCCTAATAGTGTAGGTTTTAACCCTATACAGAAATTACTTGCAAACGAATTCTTAAAAAACAGAAACTATACAATGGTGAGAGCATAAAACATAAAATAGATATACATAGAGATTTTCCCCTAGATCTCAAAACCAAGACTACCAGATTGATTTTTCATTATATTCCTTTCAATGTTACAAAACATATATATACATCCCGAAGCATCCATAAACCCCAATCCATAAACCCTTGATTAGAACATAATTGTAGTCCCCTTGACCAGACCTACAAAATAACATGGGAAAAAAACCATCATACCGAAATCCATGCACGAAACCATAGGTAGGTCCACCCACCTAATATAGGGCCCAAATTACTGCCCCCTTGCAAACCCCCTGACAGGGAGGTTGGCTCTGGAAATAATATAACACACCCAAAAAATAAAGATCTAAAATACAAATGTTCCTAATGCCCTTTTGAAATAATGATATGCCATGCACTTAATGGAGTTTTGAAAATTCCATCTTGAATGTATTGGTAAAGCCTTATCCTCAATCGATTTAACCTTCAGGCACATAGATTGACTTGATGACTATAGTGCCATGATGTAGAATGTGATGTCTTAACATGATAATTCCATTGAAAATTTTAAGAAAGTCTCATGAAAACTAAAATCAAAAGATGCACCTCAGAGGATGATGATTGGGTGATAAATATCGATAGTTACGATAATCTAAGGTTTTGAAGATGCACGAGAAAAGTTGAATTTAAAAAATCCTAATGCCACTAATAGAAATGACCAAGATGAAAACATAAACATTTATAGGGTTCGATGGTGGCTAGGACATCGAAATATTTTTCGAATTCATATATACAACCCTAAACATTGGAGCCTTGAAAAGCAAAGGGGGACCCAAAATTGGGATGTAGCCGAAACCTTTTGGATGTTGTTGTAATGGCTACAATACAAACCAAAACAACAATGTAAATAATAACTCATCCCTGACTTCAAATGATTTGAACCCAAGACCAAAAATCAGCAGTGAACTGCAATCAACCACAACATAGCTCATATGTGATGTGAGTCATGAACATTGTTTCATCCTAGTGCTAGGAAACACACACACACACACACACACACACACACACATATATATATATATAGATATATATATCAATCCTTGCGTTCTCGGAGCTCAATTTAGCCAACCATGGGCCAATTTCCATGCCTTAAAGGTTAGAACTTTAACCATGATCAGGGATCATTATTTTAGATTAAAAAATGAAAGTGCTCATAACTGCTTCAGACCTGAATGAATGGATATATTTTGTTGCTAGGATTCCAAAGCCACAAACCGATAAAAAAAAACGACATCGTATGCAAAAGTTAGAGCTTATGAAAGTTTTGTAAAAAAACTCCACGAGGCCAGCCCCCACCCTATGTGACCAAGCGCTCGAACCAGTAGATAGGGGCCAACTGTTATGTGGGATTAGTGCACCACTAATTAGTTTAGCATTTAATTAATCCATGATTAAGTTGGTAGATATTTTGGAGGAGCCACCAAATCTGGAATTGCTACCAAACTTGACGGACTTAACTCGCAGTTCTCCAGATTTAGGAGAGGTTTTGTAGCAAAAACTATTTGAGCCGTAACTTAATTCTCAACCAAATTTTGAAAATGAATAGTCAATTTTAGCTAATTGGAATGCTAGAAACTCATTGGAGCTAGTTGTATAGGTAGAGGAGGTCATATATAGGTGTTTTTGGTCACTTGAAGATTTTTGAAGTAGAGGGCCACCAGGTGTTGGAGGTTATTCCCAGAGGAGCTGGTAACCAAATTGAGTAAACAAATAGTCATTTCTGATAGATTTGAATGTTTTAAACTCATTGGAGCATGTTTCAAAGGCAAAAGAGGTCATCTACAGGTTTTTTTGGTCACTTAATATTTTTGAAGCCTAGAGCCACCAGGTGTTGGAGGCCATTCCTAGAGCAACTGGTAACCAAATTGAGTAAACAAATAGTCATTTCTAATAGATTTGGATTTTTTAAACTCATTCAAATAGGTTACAAGAGTATTGTATGCATGTAACAACGATTTGAGCACTATTGAAGCTAATACAAAGGCCCACACTATGAAGATGGACCAAGGAGATGTAGCCTAAGAGGGGTGAACTCATTAAACAAAAAATTATGTATTGAGATTTATTATTTGTGCTTGCCATGTTTTTAACAATGTAAACTTTGAAACGGGAACTATAAACTCGAAACGGGAAATCTGGCAAAAAAACCCCGAAAAAACATAAAAAATAGTGCTAAAAACAAAAAGTGTGTATACTGGAATGATGGTTTTTTTTTTAGGGTCAATTTTGAACAGTTTTAAAAATGGAAATGAAAACAAAATTTACGTGCAAAAAAAAACCCTGAAAACAAAAAGTGTTGATACTGGAATGATGGTTTTTTTTTAGGGACAATTTTAAACATTTTAAAAAAATGTTAGTAAAACCAAATTTTTATGTGCAAAAAAACAGTTGTTTATGAGGAAACAAACACTAATTGTTTTGGTAGAATAACATTTTTCTTTCATAAGTATAAATTCAACATGTTTTAGTAATGACTATAAAGATAAAATAATGGGATCTGAAATACATTAAAATTCTATTACCACGGAATCACCCTGCCACCCCAGCGGGCCGTTGGGCTGTCGGGTTGGGGTGCAGGGTTGCGAAAAGCCTCTGCCCCACCCCGATGGCCCAACGGCCCATGGGGGTGGAAGTGTTTCTCGTGGGCAGTTGGGCCGCTGGGGTGGTGTCAGTGTTTCTCACGGGCAGTTGGGCCGCTGCGGTGGTGTGGAGGGTTGTGGACAGTCGCTGCCCCACCCCGATGACCCAACAACCCAAGGGGTGACGGGGTGACTCCGGGAATCACCCTGCCACCCTCGCGAGCCGTTGGGTCGCCTGGGTGGGGTGGAGGGATACGGAAAAGCTATGCCCTACCCCGTCGACCCAAGGACCTGCGGGGCCCCACCCTGGCAGCCCAACGACCCACGGGGGTGGCGAGGTTATTCCGGGAATCACCCTGCCACCCTTGCACATCGTTAGGCCACTAGGGTGGGTCGGAGGGCTGTGAACAGCCTCCGCCCCACCTTGGTGGCCCAACGGCCCACGCGGGTGGCTGGGTGATTTCGGGAATCACCCCACCACCCCTGCGAGCTATTGGGTTGCCGAGGTGGGGAGGCAGGCTTCTGACAACCTTTGCCCTACCTCAACATCCCTACGGCCCGCGAGGGTGGCAGGGTGATTTCGTGAATCACGCCGCCCTCTGCCCCACCCCAGCAGGGCAACAACCTGCAAGGGTGGCGGGGTGATTCCGAGAATCACCCTACCCTCTGCCCCACCCCGGTGGACCAACGACCCGCGGGGTGGCGAGGTGATTCCACGAATCACCCCGCCACCCTCGAGAGCTGTTGGGTCGTCGAGGTGGTGTGGAGGACTACGGAAAGAATCCACCCAAGCTGAGTATCCCAAGCGGGTGTGGTGGGGTGATTTCGGGAATCACTCTGCCACCCTTGCAGGTAGTTGGGTTGCTGGGGTGGGGCGAAGGGCTGCGGATAGCCTCTACCCCACCTTGGCAGCCCAATGGCCCACGGGGTTGGCGGGGTGATTCTGGGAATCAACCCACTCTCTACCCCACCCCAGCGGCCCAACGGCTCGTAGGGGTGGCGAGTTGATTTCGAGAATCACCCCGCCCCTCGCCACACCCCAGGGGCCCAACGGCCAGCAGGGGTGGGGGGTTATTAAAGGAATCACCCCGCCCTCCACCCCACACTAGTGGCCCAATGACCCACGGGGGTAGCAAGGTGATTCCCTGGAGGGGTGATTCTAGGAATCACCGTGCCCTCGCCCCACCCTAATGGCCCAAAGACTCGTGGGCATGGTATAGTGATTCGTGGAATCACCATGCCCTCCTCCCCACCTCGGCGGTCCAACGACCTGCGTGGGTGGTACGGTGATTCAGGAAATCATCCCACCCTTTACCCCACCCTAGCGGTCCAATGCCTAGCGGCAGTGGCGGGGTGATTCTGGGAAGCACCACGCCCTTCGCCCCACCCCGGCGGCCCAACGACCTGCAAGGGTGGGGGGTGATTTCGGAAATCACCCTGCCCTCCGCCCCACCCAGGCATCCCTATGGCTCGCAGGGGTGGCAGGGTGATTCTAGGAATCACTCCACTCTCCGCCCCAACCTGATGAGCCAATGGCCCACAGAGCTGGCAGGGTGATTTTGGGAATCACCCTACCCTCCACCCCACCCCCAGTGGCCAACGGCTGGTGGAGGTGTGGTGGGGGTGCGGGGTGGATGCCGAGGAATCGACCCGGTGGCCAACCGCTCGGGGGCCCCCATCCGGCGGCCCAACGGACGCTGCGAGTGGCGGGGGTGATTCCGAGAACACCTCTTCTCTACCCACCCAGTGGCCAAATGACTTGCGGGGGTGACGGGGTGATTCCGGGAATCACCCCGCCCTCCTCCACACCTGGGCAGCCGAACAACCCATGGGGGTGGAGAGGTGATTCCGAGAATCACCTCGCCCTTCGCCCCACATCGGTGGCCCAACGGCTCGCAAAGGTGCTAGGGTGATTCCGGGAATCACCCTACCCTCCGTCCCACCTTGGCGGCCCAACAGCCCGCGGGGGTGGCAAGGTGATTTCGGGAATCACCCCACCATCTGCCCCATCCCCACAGCCCAGCAGCCCATGGGGGTGGTGGGGTGATTCTGGGAATCACCTCGCCCTTTGCCCCACCCTGGCGGCCCAACAGCCCACGGGGGTGGCAAGGTGATTATGGGAATCACCCTGCCCTTCGCCCCACCTCGGTGGCCCAACGACCCGCGGGGGTGGCCGGGTGATTCTAAGAATTACCCCACCTTTTGCCCCACCCCAGAGGCCCAACGGCCCGCATAGGTGGCGAGGTGATACTAGGAAGCCCTCCACATCACCCTGGTGGCCCAAAGGCCCACGGGGGTGGCAGGGTGATTACAGGAATCACCCTGCCCTCCTCCCCATCCTGACAACCCAACGGCCCTTGGGGGTGGCGGGGTGATTCCAGGAATCACCCCACCGTCTGCCCCACTACAGCGTCCCAACAACCCACGAGGGTGGCAGGGTAATTCCGGAAATCACCTCGCCCTCCTCCCCACCTCGGCGACCCAACGACCCCTGTGGGTGGAGGGGTGATTACAGGAATCACCCCACCCTCCGCCCCACCCCGGAAGCCCAACAGCCCGCGGGGCTGGCGGGGACTTTTCAGGAATCACCCCACCCTCTGCCCCACCCCGACAGCCCAACGGCCCGCGAGGATTCCGATGTGATCCCACCCCATCGGCCCAATGGCCCACGAGGGTCGTGCGGCAATTCCGAGAATCACCTCGCCCTCTGCCCCACCTTGGTGGCACAATGACTCCCGGGGGTTACGGGGTGATTCTGGGAATCACCGGTCGGCCCTGCGGGCGACTCGCCGACCCTGAAGCGGGTTCCAGAAGCCCATGGGGGTCGCTGGGTGATCGGCGAGAATCACCCCGCAACCCCGGTGAGTCATTGGGCCTGCCGGGGTGGCGGAGGCCTATGAACAGCCTCCGCCCCACCCCGGCGGCCCAATGTTTCACGCATTGCTGGATGATTTCGGGAATCACACTTCTACCCTCGTGGGTCGTTGGGCCGCTGGGGTGGGATGGAGTGGTGTGGATAGCCTCCGCCCTGCCACGGCGGCCCAAAAACCCGCGGGGTTGGTGGGGCGATTTCGGGAATCACCTCGCCCTCCGCCTTACAACAGGGTGATTTCGGGGAACACCCTGCCCTCTACCCCACCCCAGCGGCCCAATGACCCACGGGGGTGGCAGGGTGATTCCGGGAATCACTCGACCCTCCACCCCACCCTGGCGGCCCAATGGCCCGGAGGGGTGGTGGGGTGATTCCGGGAATCACCCTACCCTCTACCCCACCCCAGTGGCCCAACGGCCCGTGGGGGTGGTGGGGTGATTCTAGGAAACACCCCACCCTCTGTCCCACCCTAGCGGCCCAACGGCCCGCTGGGGTGGCAGTGTGATTCCAGGAATCACCCTGCCCTCCATCCCACCCCGGCAACCCAATGACCCACGGGGATATCCAAGAATCACCCTGCCCTCCACCCCACCCCGGCAGCCCAATGACCCGCAGGGGTGGCATGGTGATTCTGGGAATCACCGCGCCCTTCGTCCCACCCCAGTAGCCCAACGGCCTACGGGGGTGGGAGGGTGATTTTGGTAATCACCCCGACCTTCACCCACCCCGGCGGCCGAATGGTCCATGGGGGTGGCGGGGTGATTCCAGGTATCACCCCGCCCTCCGGCACACCCCGACGGCCCAACAACCCGCGAGGGCGGCAAGGGTGATTCCAGGTATCACCCTGTCCTCCGCCCCACCCCGGTTGTCCAATGGCCCATGGGGGTGGTGGGGTGATTCTAGCAATCACCTAGCCCTTCGCTCCACCCTAACAGCCCAATGATCCTCGAGGGTGGCGGGGTGATTCCAGGAATCAGCACTCACTCTGCCCCACCCTGACGACCCAACGACCCACGGGGTGGCGGGGTGATTCCGGGAATCAGCCCGCCCTCAGCCCCACCTCGGAAACCTAATGACCCGCGGGGGTGGCGAGGTCATTCTAGGAATCACCCCGCCCTCCGCCCCACCTTGGCAGCCCAACGACCCGTGGGGGTGGTGGGGTGATTCCGGGAATCGACCCGCCCTCCATCCCACCTCGGCGGCCCAACGACGAATGAGGGAAGTGGTATGATTCCGGGAATCACCTCACCCTCTGTCCCACCCCCGCGGCGCAATGACTCGCGGGGGTGGCAGGGTGATTCCAGGAATCACCCTGCCCTTCGCCCCAACTGGGCTCCCAAACGGCCTGTGGGGTGGCGTAGTGATTTCGAGATCCACCCCGCCCTCCACCCCACCCTGACGGCCCTATGATTCGTAGGTGTGGTGGGCTATTTTTGGGAATCACCTCGCCCTCCGCCCCACCCTGGTGGCCCAACGGTCGATGAGGGTGGCGGTGTTAATCCGGCAATCACCCCGCCCTCTACCCCACCCCGATGACCCAACGACTCGCAGGGGTGGCGGTTTGATTTCGAGAATCACCTTGCCCTCTACCCCACCCCAGCGGCCCAACGACCCGCGGGGGTGGCGAGGTGATTCCAAGAGTCATCCCACCCTCTTCCCCACTCCGGTGGCATAACAACCCGCGGGGGTGGCGGGGTGATTCTAAGAATCATCTAGCAATGCACCCCACCCCAGTGGCCCAACGGCCTGCGGTGGTGGCAGGGTTATTCCGGGAATCACCCCGCCCTCCGCCCCTCCCCAGTGGCCCAACATCCCGCGGGGTTGGCGGGGTTATTCTGGGAATCATCCCGCCCTCCACCCCACCCCGGCGACCCAATGGCCTGTGAGGGTGGCGGTGTGATTCTGAAAATCACCCCACCCTCTGCCCCACCCTGGCGGCCCAACGTCCCGCGGGGGTGGCGGGATGATTCCGGGAATCGCCCCACC
>APFE030606097.1:0-54068 GCA_000404065.3 Pinus taeda
CCCATTCACCTTTGTCCCTATCTGGATGAAGCCCAAAAAGTGTTGGATAACCGTCTTTCTTCTTCGCAGTGACTTCCATTTGGTTACAAGAGACTCTCCCTTAATCCTTCACTATTTGATGAAGTGATTGACCCAAATCAACCATTGGTTAAACCCACTCTCTCTGAATGTGAATCCCATGATTCTACACTTGACCAATAACAGGTTGAGGAAATAGTTGGCCCGATTTCACCTTTAGTTAATCGTACCTTTCTCATAGAGAGTGAATATGATACCACTCAGGTTCTTTTCGTTTCTTTAGATTCCAATGGGCTTGGAGTAAGCCCTCCTATTCCATCAAGATAGGAGGAAAATCCTCTCGTTCTCGTAACTCAAGGGTGTAATTCTCGCGTTCTTATGGTACCCCCTCCAAGTAGTATGGTCACTTCCTTTGATTGGAATCGATTCGCAAGATGTCATCTTCCTTCTTATGTTCCTTTCCAGATCATAGAACAGGTTTGTAATATGATGGTATCTAGAACTATTATAGATGAAGGTGCATCTGTGAGTATCCTTTCCTCCACTTCTTGGTAGGCGCTCGGTTCGCCACCGCTTGTGCCTATTACCCAGAAACTATTGGCTTTTAATAGGGGAACCAGTCAACCATTTGGGATCATTCCTCAATTGCCTATTACTTTGGGAGGAAAAATTGTTTATCTCAATATGATGGTAGTCCCAGGCCCTTTATATTACAATTTACTTCCTGGGTGTGACTATGTTTATGACATGGGAGTTATTGTTCAACATTCTTTAGAGTGATGTGTTTCCCGCATGAAGGCATAATTGTCACCATTGACCAACTTTCATTTCCTGGTCCAAATATGGCTTCAAGTCAACCATCTTCCCTAAATGGTCCTTTTGTCCCAATGGTATATTCCCCACCACGGGTTAATTATGTGGCAACCCATTCCATGCCTACATCAATTGATGATCAATCCTGTCATGTTGTGCATTATGTACTCGGGGCATTGGAACCAGATCTCTCTAATGGATTCCTTGCTATGTATCCCTGCCAGAGAATTGTCTTCCCATTGGATGAGAACCTCTTGGGAGTCATGACCTCTTATGAGTCGTGATCAAGGAATATGAGGATAGTTCTTTCACTGTGTCAACCTCATTAAAAAATGAAATAGGTCCTATGAGCATAGTTCCTTGTCTTGTGTCAAGCTCGTTAAAAAATGAAACAAGGAATATGAGGATAGTTATTTTACTGTGTCAACCTCATTAAAAAATGAAACCAGTCCATGAGCATAGTTCCTTGTCTTGTGTCAAGCTCGTTAAAAGAATGAAAGAAGGAATCTGAGTAGAGTTCCTTGTCTTGTGTCAAGCTCATTAAAAAATGAAACAAGGTCCCCTAGAGCAAACTTCCAATTCAAGTATTTGATTAGATTTGTAAAATCCCAGTCGAGTCTTTCACTTGGTCTTGTATATGAACCTTCATTCCATCCATCTCATAGCCACGAGTAGTCTACTTAGGTGAATGCAATGATGCTTGAGGGGCATGCACCTAGAATCGAGTCATCATGTTGGGGGCATGTAAACCAATCTCAAGCATAGTTTTATCTTGTTTCAAGCTTGTGTAAAAATGAAACTGAATCCAAGCATAATTTTTCGTTTCAAGCTTGTGTAGAGATGAAACTAAATCCAAGCATAGTTTTTCATTTCAAGCTTGTGTAAACATGAAACTGAATCCAATCATAGTTCTTAATGGTTCAAGCTTGTGTAAAAATGAACCCATCTCCATTTTAACCCTCGTGATTGCCATTCTATCAGCCTCTTCAGTCAGATGAGCCTTGGTTTTTCTCTTTCCATCATCACTATCTTATTGGCCGATCATACGCTTTCACTTGGTTTTTTTACCCTTTTTGAGGAACACTTGCAATTAGTGGACTTATTAGCCAGCCTCTAAAATTAACATGTTTTGAGAAGTTCCAACATCACCGGAACTAGTTGCTATCCTAGACACCACTCGTTCCTCTAAGTGGAGTCCTATTTATCTCTTTTCAGACTCTTGAAACATGAAAATGTTTTTGAGCGCTTGTCCTTTTTAGCTCGTAAACGGATTGGAAATGACATATACTCAGTATAAGTTTAACCCTTTTCCAGACTAAGATAGATTAATTACAAAAAAGGAATACGTTGATCAAACATGGTCAATAGGTTCTCTCTTGTATTATTTTACACTTTTTTGGACTTGAGAGACAAATTTATGAAAAATAACTTATGGAGTTTCCTTTTTGTCCCTTTTCAAACTCTCTAAACATAAAAAGGATTGAGTTCTCATTGTCGTTAAACTCGTTAAAACATCAAATAGCGACAAACTTGTCCATCATGATAAGACCGAGTTTCACCTTCGCTACGCTTGTTAAAACATCACATAGCAATGGATTCACCTGAAGGGTGGAATTATACTACAAGCATATGTTATCCTCCTCAAGCTTGTTAAAAAATAAAGAGGTATTGGTCAGCAATGAGTGGGGAAAATGGGAAAATGGATAAATCACTTTATGGTAGCAAGTTTCCCTTGAACATGACACTTTCACTTCATATTTGTGACTATTTGGGTTGGGTTATCTCATTGATAGTTATCATACCTATGGTCTGTCACACCATCCATCACTTTGGTTTTGGGTCAATGCTACCAATTCATTCAGTGTCACCGAAATGTGCAAGAGAAGTCACCCAATAAAACTCATCCTTTGCAATACTCATAAACCTTCACTTTCATGATCGGCAATCCTGAACCTTGTGTCGTCAGTAAATTCCATCTCCAAAAATCATTACACTCATTTTGTGTCATTGATGTGGGATACATCAAGTTTGTCTTGTGACGAGTTGCTTCTTGTCGACATCAGCACGCTATCCAAGAAGTTGACTTAGAACACCCTTCTAGTACCTTTAGTCTTGCATACATCATTCCAAGTTTCTTGCTTCCGGCAATAGATTGACATCACTGGCCTTCAATTGAAAGAATTTTTATGGTGTTTGACATCAAAACATCTATTCACACCATGCATAATGTACTGTAGTACCTTAAGAGTCATTATCATTATCGGTGATCTCTCTCGCATTCGTTAACGACTTACATCATTGGTTGGTAATCAAACGATGTCTTCCCATGTTCGAATTTAGATCACATATTCACATGGTTAGAATCATACTTGAGTGAACGATTGGACAAGATAGAAGACCCCGGATCTAGTTTCATCCATCTGGGCTGTGATTTCAGGAGAGTACTAAATCATCTATACAATGGATTTACATGGATGGTCATCCCATCATGGGTCTATATATGTAGACGACTTTCTATGTATATGTGAATAAAGTTTATATGTTGAGTGTGGGTATGCCTTCCCTCATCAATTCATGAAAAATCTAAAATATCATGATGTTATGTATTGTAATTGATGCAGGTCAACGTATGCTTCAGTTCCTCTCCATCACATCGTAAAGCATATCACTCGACATTATCATTTTTGACTTCATGATTTAGGAGGAAACTGTTACAGGTCTATTTGGGCACACCACTCTCGACATTCAGATCAATACAATTAGGGCTCATCAAACCCTAATTTAGTTGCTACATGCCCCAGACAAGTCATCTAATTGAATGCTTCCATTCATGAAAGTTTCCTAGGCTGAGACCTTAATAAAATGCCTCCTTGGGACACCAGCGCAGCCTTCATCAGGGGCAACTGCACTGCATGTAGGTAGGTCCATTCAGGCCTACACTGCAGTGCACTTAGGCCCTCTTTGACCCGTGTTAGGTGAGAATGAGCGAAATTCACAATGGATTCTGGGAATATTCTCTGATTCTAGATCATTCTAGAAGGATTCCCAACTCTTATCTCATCCTATGAGGTTGACTTTGCATAGGCTATGGATCAATTAACCTCCTATCCTCACATTCCTTGCTCCATGGGAACTATCTCCAATTTTGGAAGGTCATTCAATACCCTCATTTATGACAAAACCACCTCCATTTCCCTATAAATTAAGCACTCATCATAGTGATCAAGGGGCTAGAATCTGAAGTTTGTAAGGAAATTTTGTTGGTTTGAGGATTGGGTTTATGTTAAGAAATGTTATGCTACTAGAGTGTTGAGATTTTGATGTGGCGAGGGTTGAACATAATTTGGAGGAGTGGCACGGGATCGAACTCTATTGGGTGATACTCTTCCTTCTTCATTAATAAAGAGCTTATTCCTTTTCTCATATGATTGTTCATATCTGTGATGATTATGTGTTTCAATGTATTCGATTCCATTGTTTTATAGTAAGATAGATCATAGATCATGTATGCTTCGATCATTTCTTGTTTCTGTATCTCTTGATGTAAGTACCTTTTGAAATGATTTAGTTCAAGTGGGAGCGACAGGAGCGATTCAAAAGAGATTTAGGAAGAAAAATGCAACAATTAAGTTTCCCTATCTAATCTATCTTCTATAAGAAAAGGTTAAACCAATTTCATTCTGTTGTTCTCGGTGTAGTCACCCACCTAGGGAAGATGTGTTTATTCATAGATGCAAATTCAATGTAATAAGGGACAATCTCAGAAACATCTGTATGTAGAAAGAAGAAACCATTCCACATTATCTCTCTAGGTTCACCTATTGTGGAGATGAGCTTGGAGGAGTTGGAGAAAATATATCATCTTCGAAGCTAAAGAGCCTAGCTCTCCTAGGCCTTCCAAAATCCTAGTACAACTACTAGGACTTTGTAAATGGAAGGGGCAAATTTCCAAATTGGGAGAGACTTTGGTATGATTTGGTGCAGGAAGAAATCCGAAGGAACACTAGAGATGGAGTAAAATCAAAAGTTGAGGAGGAAGAGAATTTTTCCTTGGTTGGGAAGGGCAAGGAGGCCAAAAAAATTCTAGAGTCCAGCTAAAACAATGACTAGAAGAAGGGCCTAACCAAGATAAAATGTTTTCACTGCCACATATTTGGGCATTATGCCACAAAGTGTCTGCATAAGAAGTCTAATAAGAAGCCTTCAATAGGAGTAGGAGGTGAATCACTTGCCTCATAATTTGAATTAGACTTCACCCTAATTACATGCATGCTGAGCACTACAAAGGGGGGTGTGTGGTATCCAGATTTAGGTGCCTCATTCCATATGACGAGATGCAAATATTTCTTCAATAGCATGGAGGAGAAATATCTCCAAATGCACATAGAACTTGGGGATGATGAGCAGTAGAATACTAAAGGAATTGGCACTATAACCTTTGAGAGGGAGTCAAGCTCCCATCTTCATTTGAAAGATGTTATATATGTACCTGGGCTATAGAAGAAGCTGATTTATGTAGTTGTATTGGAGGATCATGAATATGATGTTGTTTTTAGTAAATGGAAAGCCTTTTTGAGTCATGTAGCTATTGGGAAAGTGAAATAGATTGGAGTTCGAGTGAAGAATCTCTATAAACTTGAAGTGGAAGCTTGTGTTGCACTAAGTATAAAGGCAAGCGAAGTGTAGAATCGAGATGTTGGAGAACCCTCGCATAGGCACATGGGACACTTACACCACGGGGCCTCAAAAATCATGTAGAAGATTACCACCAGTATCCCTAAATGAACCATTGACCAACATGATGTCTGCAAGGGATGCACATTAGGGAAATATGTCAAAACCACCTTCTAAGGTTGAGATAGCAGAGCTAGAGAAATCTTGGAGTGAGTCCACTCTAATGTATGTGGACAATTTTCTATAACCTCTACAACAAAACAAAGGTATTGTGTAATTTTTGTTGATGACTTTTCTAGAAAATGTTGGATCTTCTTCATGTGGAAGAAGGATGAAATTTTCTCAATATTTGTTGAATTCAAAGCATTGGTTGAAAATGAGACTGTTCAGAAACTAAAATCCCTAAGAAGTGATAATGGAGGAGAATACGTATCTAGCACCTTCAAGGAATTTTGTTCTAAATAGGGTATTAGAAGAGAATTGGTAGCACCCCATAACCCACAACAAAATGGGGTGGGTGAAAGGAAGAAAAAAAGAATAATGGGAGAAGCAAGAGGCATGTTGCATGATCAGGGGTTACCAATATATCTATGGGAAGAAGCATGCAACACTGCAATCTATTTACATAACAGGAGCCCTCACAAAATACTTGGCATGATCCACTTGAATAGGCTTTCTTTGGGAGAAAGCCAAATGTATCTCATTCTAGGATTTTTGGAGCTACTGTGTATTGTCATGTCTCCAAGGATAACATGAAGAAACTTGAGCCTACAACTAAAATGGAAATCTTTGTAGGATACATAGACATGCCACATAATTACTAGGTTTATTTTCCCTCACTCATGGTGATAATAGTTAGGAGAGATGCCAAATTTGATGAGGAGAAGGCTATAATATTCTATCTAGAGTGAGAGTTGAGCATTCCACTAGAGGAGGAGCTCCTATCTCCAAAGGAGGAGTCTCATGTAGAGCTTCAGGATGTTGTGGATTAGCCACATCTAAAGGAGAATACTTGAGGCTGAGTGGAGGCACCCACTCAACCAAAATATTATAGAGAGGGGAGGAAGAAAACCAAAGAAGTTGACAGATTGGTACAGGATGCATGGGATCATGTGGGAGCTCCTACATCTAAGTGCAGACAGAGGAGGTCATCAAAAAGGTACACTGGGTATATGGCTCTCATGACATAACTTATTGATTCAAAGCTTTCTTCAATTGAGGAAGAAATTTATCAACTAGTGTGGGTTGATGCCATGGTGGAGGAGTATGTACCATCATGAAGAAAAATGTATGGGAGGTGGTGCCAAGACTAGAGAATAAGTTAGTGGTTGGTTCTAGATAGATCTAAAAAATGAAGCATGCAACTAATGGGAGAATCGAGAAGTATAAGGCCAAATTTGTGGCCAAAGTCTTCTCTCGGGTAGAGAGAGTGGACTATGAGGAAAAATTTTCCCCAATGGAAAGATATTCCTTAATCAGAACCATTATAGCATTAGTTGTGTAGATGGGGTGGAATATCCACCATTTGGATGTCAAGACTGCCTTTCTCAATGGTGTTGTTGAGGAATAAATTTACATCGAGAAACCAAAGGGATTTGAGACATATGACAGGGATACACATGTGTGTAGACTCAAGAGAGCCTTGTACAGTCTCAAATAGGCACCTCGGGCTTGGTACACTTGGATCAACACATATCTCAGTGGATTGGGCTTCTCCAAAATTGAAGCAAATGCAAATCTATATCACATTGTGGTAGATGACAAGTTTATTATCTTGGTTTTGTATGTTGATGAAGTGATACTTATAGGGGATGAGAATTTAATCCACTCTTGCAAAGATGACCTTGTAATATAAATCGAGATGAAATACATGGGCTTGATGTATTACTTCTTTGGGCTGGAAGTATGGCAAGGTGATGGTGAGCTATTTGCGAGTCAGGGGAAGTATGCCTATGAAATACTTTATAGATTTCACATGGATAAATGAAAGCCTATGGACACACCTCTAGCTACAAATTGGAGGAAGGAGAGTGCTTCTTCAGGAGAGGAAATAGATGCTACCATCTACATATAGCTTGTGGGATCCTCAATGAATCTAGTGAACACAAGGCCTGACATACGCTATGTTGTTAATCAGATGAGTCAAGCCAAGGTGAAACCTATCAAGCTTTATTGGAAGGCAATAAAGCATGTGTTGAGGTACCTCAGAGGCATAGCTTAGTATTGGTTATGGTACAGGAGGATAGAGGGAGTGAAGCTCTAAAGATTCACTGATGAAGATTAGGCAGGGAGCCCGTCAAATAGGAAAAGTACTTCGGCAAATTGGGTAGGGAGTCCATCAGATGTGAAAAGTAATTTAGGTGCTATCTTTAGTGTTCGCTATGCAACTATTCCCTAGTATAATAGGAGACAAAAGTCTGTGGCACTCAGCTCAATAAAGGCTTAATACATGGTTGCAAGTCAAGAAACATGTGAGGCCATATGGATGAGGAAAATGCGTGTGGGTATTTTTAGTCTGGATATGGATCCGATGGTGATTTATTGTGATAATCAGATTTGTATCAAACTCTCTTAGAATCCAATATTTCATGACAGGTCCAAGAAAATTGATATCAGGTACCATCACTTGCGGGATTGTGTGCAGAGGAGAGTTATAGTGCTACAGTACATTCCAAGTGAGGAGCGTGATGTAGATATCTTGACAAAGGAATAGTCAAGAGGAAAAATTGAATTCCACCGGTGCGGGATAAGGGTGGTACAAAATCCCTTTCTTGCTAAGAGGAAGTGTTAGAAATTGTAGAAAAGGCTCAATTTGACTTTTTCCTTAGTCAAATTGAGTAATTCCACTTTTCACATCAGCAGGATGACTTGGATTGGAGTTAAATTGTGTGACATGGATTTGTCTACTAGTTAACTCAATAAATTCGAGTTATAGGCCAGAAGTAGGGTTGTGCAGGTAGTGATTCCTAAAATTTAGCAATTTAGTTCCATTATTTTTATTTCGACTCAATTAACTAAGCTCAAGTACCTAGTTGAGGTAGTTGAAGGTCAGTTGAGTAGTAGAACTATTGTTAACTCCGTGATCTGTCAGTTAAGCTAGTCAATCAACTATACATATCTAGATATGCTTGGAATTCAAATTGCCTAGTTGGAGTGGAGGAAAGGGCACAATGTAATTATCAACTATATACTAGTTGAGTGTACAAGCTTGGAAGTTGAGTAGGTGAATCATTCCTTGGGAATTGTGAAAGAAAATAGGAGAAAATTCCTCACTCTTAGGAGCTAATTTCTCTAGGATTTCTTAAGGAAATAAGAGCAAGTTGGGGCCTTGAATTGGCTAAGTCTTGGCTAGAGTAGGATAGTCAGCGGGAGAATAGTTTTACAGTGTAGGGTGTGCTTCTGGATTGAAGCAAAACATTGTAATAGTTTCTTATTCTCATCTAATTAATGAAATGCAGTGGAGGGTTTTTTTCCAATTCAGTTCCCTTGTAAATCATTGTGTTCATGTGGTGTTTTAATGGTTGCATGTCATTGCATATGTTTCTGAATTGTGATTTCCATTTTGTAGAATAGTAGAGGGAATTTGTAATCTCTTGATTTTAGTTTGATTTCATCAGTAGCAGCAAATTTCTATTAATTTCTACAGAATCAATTCTCAGGACCATTTTTATTGGTGGGACCTAGTTTGGAAAATTTGGTTTTGAAACCTTCCAGGAGTGTTATGAAGCATAAAACAACTTTTTTGGGGGTAAATAATTGTTTCTTTAATACAACACCATTTTTTCCTATTCTACACACTCATACCTTTCCAATGGTGTAAGAATCACGTCAATTAGAGTCTGTATGTAGAAGTTATGCCACTCAGAAGTTGACCTTCTTGTTTTCACTACCATAATTTGAAAGGATGCCATGCACCAATTATTCATGAAAAATGGGTTAGCTACATGATAATGATTTACAAGACTCTATAAGTGTCTATATTGTAAATATGGTTAAGAGTTAAGATAGTCAAACCTAACCACTAGTAGGCTATCAGACTATGATATAACTGAGCCACTAGGAGGAAAAGGGGTTTCATTCTTCCAAGTGAATTTGTTCCATAGATGAGAAAAAATTTCCAAGATGGATAGGCAATAGATCACACAAAGAGGATTTCTGCATTGTAGTAACCCATGAGACACAAAGCATAACTTTCTTTTTCATAGACAAATTTCCATTGAGAGAAAGACAGCTGAGTGACCTCACCTTCAAGATGATTTTTTCTCTTGAAAGGGTTTCCCAGGTCATATCTTGTGTAAAATGTGTGCGAGATTTTATTTCTTTGTTCTCTATTTTATGCATATTTTCATTTTCATGCATACATTATTAACATTAATTTATAGATCTATAGATCTAAAGAGATATAAAACTGTAATAGTGTAGAATTTCAAATTTTAAGTGTAATTTTATCAGATCTATTGTGACGAGCTATCCAGTGGAATATTCATGGTAGTTTATGGATAAATACATTGGAATGTCGTGTTATCATAATCTAATTATTGGTTCCACTAAAAATTTTTATGTTTCAATTGAATGCAATCAGGTAGACCTTTACTAAGGTCTATTTATACAAAAAAATTGGCAAAGGTCAATAAACCTTTCTCAATTCTTTCGAGGTACATCTTTCTAAATTTTCCATGAGTGTTTCTGATTTCCTATAGAACCTTATGATGCCATATAGGGAGGGGTAAACTTGGTAGCCACATGCAAACCGACATTATTGAGACCACCATTTTCAGTGGCATCAAAATATGGAAACCAAGGGATGATAAAGATCCCAACTCTTCCCCAAAACTAGGGCCCCTCATCCAAGACTTTCTCCAGATTATCTTGAGTTTCAAATTAGACAATAAAAAAACCTTTAGAGCATAAATAAATCTCACAATTTGGGGTCTAGGAAGAAAAAACCACTAATGTAAAGCATTATATTTAGGCTAGAAACCATTGAACCTACATATTATAGCCTTGGATTGAAGAGTAGTTCAAAGGTGGTATACCTTTGGGAGGTTTACCTTCATAGAAGGCGCTTTATTCATTTATTCAAGAATATAGGTTCCTAGGTTGTTTTGAGTTTATTCTATAGGGATAGAAGCCTTTCCTTGTATTGTATCCTTTTGATAAGTTGATCCATTAGAGATCCTGGGTCCTAAAGCTCCTTCACGAAGCCTCAAATTCAAGACTATGGTTGAGTTCCTTACCAACATAAATCCATCTTAAGTATGGATCTAACATGAGCTGAGAGGGATCAAATTTATTCACATACAAACTTTTTTAGATTGCAAAATACTATATGTTATTTTTCATAGATCTTCAAATAGTTTATTTAAATTTCTTATTGAAATATTTTTGAAAAGTATAAGATTTAAACATTTGATTCACACATTTTTTTACTTCTAATTACTTTACAACATATTCATTTTTTTTAATTATAGCCAACATTATTTTTCTATTTAGAACATACACACTTTGTTTATTTTTCTATAATTTTTATTTTATAGGGGCATGGATGGACGAAAAAACTTACACATCCCCTCCTACTGGGCTATAGAATGAGACTCTTGGCTCAATAATGCAGTAGTCTTTAATCTAGGAAAATTCGTGAAGCAACTCCCCTTCATATAATAGGATTTGAGTTTTTGTAGGGATGCCCCAGGTATTCTCTACGCTCTCTTTTAGATTATTGACAAATTCTGAGCTCCTTGTCAAAAAAGGGAGGAAATCCCACTTACATTCTTGATGAAAATATATAAAATATTTTGTCCCATCTCTTCTTGTGGTTGATACTTCTCAGACCAGTTGGAGCAATTGAGTGCACTTTGAACAACAGGCGTCAACACCCTTAATGTTAAGCAAACATGTGATTTTGGATCAGAGAAGGAAGGGAAATCATAAAACATCCTTATTAGACTTGCTTGTTGCATCAACCTAAAATGAACCAAAAACCAACCAATGAATATGGTTTTGGGACCCTTTGTCAATCTTCGATCCTTGACTTTGGGCACATAGAAAAACCAGACATGTGAGGTTTTTACAAGGCTTGACCATCTTGTGCCTGTGAAGACCTTAAGAAAACAAAAACAATGAGATGATCATTCTACCACAAATAAAAACTTATCCATCCATTTATTAGTGCCCTGGAAAATATAAGGTTTGTGACTCCAAACCCTAGCCCACCTTCAAAGCAAGACTAGAGCCCTTGATCCCCAATTATGATGGGTAGAAACCATAGTAAAACCAAACCCTGAATCTCAATGCGAACTCCATCTCCTCTCCAACCTTTTCCAAATAATAATACGATGATCTAACATTATTTGTAATGTGTAACAGGTGAAATATAATGGATAGGTATCTTTTGTGTACATTTGGAATAACATTAAATTATCTTAAATTCATACTTAAGAGATTAATCCCTTCTTAAAGTCTTTAAGGAAAACTATAATCATAGTGATCCTGGTAGTTTCTTTTCCCTTTTACATGCCTTTTTTCCTAGACTTTATTATTTCTCCGATCTCTATTCTTGTTATATATATATAAAATATGATTTTTTTGAACAAAACAATTACTTATATTTAAAAAATTCTCTTATCTCAATTTGCTTTGTTTGAAAAAAAACACACACATTGAACAAATCAGATTTACATAAATACTTATATTAAAAAATAATTAATTAATTTCCTCAGATTAATTAATTTCCTAAATATTATTTTTATGACCTATATATCAAGAGCCATTATACACTAATTAAAGTGCAGACTTCTGGCGTTTTGGCTCAATTAGAGTGGGGGAGGTAGACACGTGCATTTTTATCTAACGATGGATAACTCTTTAATATTATTAAATAGACTTTAATTTTCTTGGGACCCAAGCATGGTGAGAGACGATGGTTCTGGTCTGTGGTTGAAACTTAATGATTCATATTATGATGATATGATATTTTTACCGAACACTTTTACTAGGTACGTCCTTACTAGGACACTAGCATTTTCAAAAAATGTTTTATGGGGAAGGAGCCCACTCTGTAATTATACACAAATTTTTGTGGAAAGTTTTTCTGGTTTAAAACTCATTCTAGTGAGGAAAGAAAATGAAAATCCACAAAGATAATTTCATTTTGTAAAGTTATAAATTTGAAATCTAATTTTTAGTAAAATGTCATTTTTATGTTATTATTAGTTTTGGCTAATCTAACATTCTAGTAATCTATTTTTTTTATTGGTTACTATTAGTTTAACATTGAACAATATAAGTTATAATGCTTAACAATAAAAAACCCATATGCAAGTTATAATACTTAATATTGAAAAATCTATATTTATTTTTCAATATTATTAAAAAAATTAATCTTCAGATATTTGATTGGGCCATAACTTGAAGGTCTTATTTTAGCCTTTGCACAATACATTGCCATGTGGATAACTACCTCAAATTTTTCTTGTCATACCATTAGGTTATTCTCCACACCATAATTCAAGAGGTAGGGACTAACATTGGCCCTACCATGTTTGTTTTGAAATGTTTGTATTTAAAAATAATAAATAAAACTTACATAAAAATTAAACATATCGTATAAAAAAAAAAATCATATTAAATTTATAATAAAATCACTTCAATTCCATATTAATTTAAAGATAAATTAATTGAAAGTAAAAAATAATTTACTTTTTTATACGAGGGAGATATGTAATTTCTCTACTCTTAATAGGAGTTGAACACATGAAATGTAAAAATAATATTATTAATATGATGTTGTAATTTTATTTTATGTTCAAGTTACATGTATATTTTATTAATAATAAAAATATTTTAGCCTTATGGCATAAATAATACTTCAATGTCCATGATTAAATAATAAACTTTTATATCAACTTTATATAGAAAAACATTTTAATTTTTTTCCTCTTTATAATTTATTTTACATTAATTTTATTTCATTTTCAATATTGGAATTGATATATAAACATTTTAAAAATATTAATAATAAAAAAATGTTTAATAATAAATTATAAATCCAAATATTTCAAGATACATGTTGAGTAAATTATTTTACCATCAAGCAAATATATATAGAGAAAAAGAAAGAGGGAGAGGGTTTTCATCCCATTAATAGGTGCTTTCTAATCAAGGTATGAGAGAGATTTATAATTTCTTCAATATTTAATATGGAATTGATATATAACATTTAAAATAAGAGAGATGTTTTCTATTTCGAAATATGAGGGGTCACATTTAACATTTTAATGTGGAGAATGTGAATCATAAATAATTTCAATATCAACTAGGTATACATTTAATAAACAAGTGAAAATAAAAAAATTCTTATAGTTAAAACATTTTTTAGTGTCTTGCTCAAAACCAGCATACGTATCTTAACTCTACATCTATTAAGTGCTCTCTCTACATCTATTAAGTGCTATCGAAATGCAAATCGTTTCAAAAAAATTGCACTCAATAGGAGATTTGCAACTTTGAAGTTTTGATTTCTCTTGACACTTCATATAGGATGGATCTTTGCTCCGAGAAGTTCTCTACAACATAGTATAGGGGAGATGTCTAGGTGTTAGATGTTAGACATTAGATGTGTAGTTGTTAGATGTTAGACGTTAGATGTAAACATTTTTTAAATTCATTTTTTTTATATATTATAATTTTGTTTTTATTCATAAAACTATGAATACATTTTTGGATGAAAGAAAATCATATAGATGAAAGAAAACCATAATATACATATTAGTTCAAATATATAATATAAGTAGTAACTATAAATTTATATATGTTTTATCATATAAATTAAAATAATTTTCCTTAACCATATTTAAATTTAATTAATAAGCACATCAAAATTCAATACTTACAAGAAACTTACAATATAACAAAATTCTTAAGCACGAGTATTCACCTCACTTTACTATGGATATTTTTTTTTTTTCTGGGCAAATGCTAAGCTATTTATATTAAGAAAATGAAAAAGATATATACAAGAGGTCGAAACCTCTGAGAGCGCGTGAACAGCTCTCTGTCAAGTTTACCAAACCAAAATTTGTGTTTACAGGCTTTGATACAGTGCCTGTTTTCACCATTACAATTCCAGTTTACAAAATTAAACATGATAGCCTGGAATTAGCAAAAACATAAACAGAAAGTGACTAGACAGAGACAAGATTCCTGTTAGGAGAGGGAGGCTGGAAAGTGGACACGTCAAGCTATCCGGACTGAACACAGGTGGCGTCGGCGCCCGAATCCAGAGAACAACAGCAGGCTGAGCGTAGGTGGCATGCTGGACACTACCCAGGTGGACATAGTTGCCACACGCAACCAAAAGAGCAAGGACGTACTGAGCGGATGTGTTCATCGTAACAAAACCAAAAACCAAAAAACGCTGGAGAAGTACCTTACTCCTTCCTCTCTTCTGCATCCGCCTGGTCCTCATTTTCCTTCTGCATTGCAGCTTCCTGCTCGGCCTTCCATTCCGCTTCCTCGCGTTCTGGATCAGGCACAAACTCGATTTCCATGCCTACCGAAATGTCCTCCAGTCTCAGAAATCCTGGGGGGAGAATGGGATGCAGACGACCTCCGAAGAAGCGTTCAGGCTTCTTGTCATCCTCAGGCATCTTCTTGGCTACCGAACTGGTAATTTCCATGTCCATAAGGCTACAGATATCTCGGAGAGCTTCAGCCTGCTCCTTAATAGGGTTTTTTACAATACCATTTAGTAATACCACATGTCCAAAAACCATAACTCATTTCAAAATCAAAATATTTTATAAATGTTTTACTTTAATTTAATTTTATAACATTTTTGAAATTAAATCTAGAAGCAAAAAGGTATGGGGGAGATGTTGTATGTAAATGTTTGTGAACATTTGCAAGTGGACTTAATTAAAAAATAATAAAAGGTCAAAAATAATTGGGTGGAGAGGTGCTCTCCAGTGAATATAGTAGAGATGTTGTAATGTCCTATAAATATTTTTACTTAGTAAAAAAAATAAATTTAAATTAAAAAATTAAATTAAATTAATTATTATAATTATGATTAATTATAATTAATAATAAAACCAATCTAGATCCATTTTCACTATAGATATATGAGGCATAAGAGGGATCAAATCTCTATGCAAACCTCTTTGCAAATCTAGAATGAAGATGGATCTAGACTGGTATAAGTTAGTTAAATGAAATAAATCCCCCACATTGAGATTTGATTTGTCTGAGTTAAAATGAATCTAAGCTAATTTTATTACATTGATGAAAATATATACATTGTAATAATTAAGTAATTTATTCATTTAAATTTTATATTTGTTATTAAAATATAATTTTGAAATTAACATAAACATATTTTTTAATTATAAAAAAATTATTTATATGTTATTTTATTAATGGATATTTTATATACTTTTGTGTCTAAGATATTAGATTTAGATGTAATGGTGAAAAGGAAATAGTTTTTAGTCCATAGATAAGGTTAAATTATTTAGATTAAGAAAGATTGTGGGGTGTCTTGGGATAGTTTTAATTTCTCACATTTAGGTCTCATTATTAACTATTTTAGTGAAATTTAAACCTGTCATGTGATAAAAATAAATTTCACACAAACTAACTAATCTACATCTCATAAATTTACATTTAAATTGTTTGCAGAAATGCATATTTCTTCTATTCAATAGGTGAATGACTTTGAGGTTCTTGTTTGTAGGAGTGAGTGTTGGTGGTAGACTCTATAGGTTGATTAAATGACGAAAACAAATGACATGAGAATTGGGTGGGTTGAAAATAGATAGCTTGTTATAAGGCATTAAATGAGTGGTGGTTGTATATGCCCACCATTTGATTTTGGCCTTGGCAAAATCGAACGGTGGGCATATAGAGCTGCCGTTCATTTACTACCCTATAGCATGTTGAATATTTGTTGCCAATTGAGTGAAGGTCCAGATTACAATCCTTAACACAAGTACAAACACTCTGGGAATTGCTGGTTGATGTCACTGTTAACCAGCTGCTCTGAAAGTGAGTAGTTGTTTTACCTTGGATCACCGACATGGTAAGGTGGCAACAAGTACGACAGTCCATCCAGATCTGGTTTATTACATTGCATGGTTACATTTTTATATCTACCAAACATGATTTCCTTTATTATATTATAAAATAATAATTTTATACCTACCTATGGAAGGTTATATTGTAATCATTTTATAGTTAAAATGTTTTTATTTTCAATTAGTTTTGAATTTTTTAAAAAGATTTTATAATGTTTATTAAAGTTTTGAAAAAAATAACTATTAAATTGAATATTTAGAAAATTAAAAAAAGTGAAATTTTTGAAATTTGAATCTTTTTTTTATTGGCTCATATAGATGACATGACTAATTTTATGTGGTTATAAATAGAATTTGTCAGAAATAAAAATTATTTTAAAAATAAAAAATCAAAAAAATTCTATATGTCACAAGTGTCATAATAGTACACACATAAAATCTCAATATTTATGAAAAACTATACACACATCAAATCTCAATATTTATTAAAAACAACACACACCTCAAATCTCAATATTTATGAAAATGAAAAATAAAAAATAGGTTATAAATAGAATTTGTAAATAAAAACCTATTTTAAATAAAAAATCAAAAAATTCTATATGCAACCGAGTATCATAATATACACACATCAAATCTCAATATTTATGAAAATTTCATTATTTGAAAAGAAAAGAAAACTATATGCCACCAAGTGTCATAATAGTACACACATCAAATCTCAATATTTATGAAATTTTCATTTCTAAGTGTGTTAAATTCATGTTTGACTTTTAATTAATGTGTAACTTTTGAAAATAATTTACAAAGTTTATTCAAGTTTTAAAAAAAAATTACAATTCTCATTTTATTTTATAATTTTTTTTGGGCGGTTTAAATATAATATATATATATATATATATATATATAAAGAAATTACTTGTTTAACCGATTCACTTTTATATTATATATTAACATATTAATCTACTTAATATAAGAAAAACATTTAAAATTATTATGTCACTACTTAAATAAAATATTCCTAACTTATAATGAGAAATATCTAACAAAATATCTTTTAAGACTTACTACTAGGACTCCAATACTATTGCAAACTACAAAAAATTCCAACAAACACATTTGTGATTTTCGATCACTTTCTATATCAATATATAGGTATTTTTGAAAATACAATCTAAGTTTTTCCTCTAAACTCTTGTTGCATTTGAGTCTCTTCCTACATTAATACAACTTCTTTAGATAGATGATCAACACACACACACACACACACACACACACACACACACACATATATATTGCTTTTTACCTTCATAAATTTATTTCTAATTGGAAATATATATAGTCTCAACTTTACATTTATTGCATATCTAATCTATTAATAACTTAAAGTCTCCCAATACTTATAAATATTTTTCTATTGTATTTTTCATAAAAATATAAATTTCCTAAAACTTAACTATTCCTTTACTTACAACATATTTCAAAATAATATAATGTATTGATAAGAAAAAATAATGTCCCCTCCATTATAAATCTTTATAGCTCTTTGGTATGCCCCTAAGTCAACGTGTCTTTTCATAATTAATTATGTGTTATGTTAATATTATATAATGTTTTTCTTTCAAACATTTTTACCTACCTTTAATAGCTAGCTTGATTTTATGGGCAACTTGTGTAGGAGTCATATAAGGCCTTGAAATATCAAGTTGTCAAATAATGCAAGGTAAAGACTTATAAGCATTTGTAGATGCAATAGTTATTTAAGAATATAGGCAACAAAACAAAAGTCAATTGATGACATTTGTTGTGTAATTTTTTGTTATAAATGATTTTAATGCAAAATAGAAATTTCATTGTTTTAACTAAACACTTACTAAATCTTAACTTTGTGAATTCAACTATAAAAATCTCTCTACTTAAAAATTTTAAAAAATTTATTTGTTTTAACATTTTCAAAATTTGTTTTAATATTCTAAAGTAGAAACCTAAATTCAAAAGGTAAAGAAGAACTAAACTATTATAATGTCGCTTACAAAATGGAACCTTGCAAATCATAAGTTTTAATAATTAATTTTTTTATGATCTTTATGCATGGGCATCCAAGAATTCTTATACTTCAGCTATCAATTAATTTTAGCATAAGAGGCAGGTACTAAGCATCATGATGCATATTATAAATTTCTATGTGAAATGTTGCCTTTATTTATTATTCTAAATCATATCAAGGAACTATTTTGGATTCTTGTTCTAGAATACTATGAATACATTTTGCATGTTGCAGGTAAAAGTAGGAAAACATTTTCTGATTTAAATTCTTACCAAGGTTATTTTTGATTGACTATTTAAAAACTTTGAAAGAAGAGGTGTAGAACTAGAGTTTCAAGAAAACTTGTAGTTAACCCTTTTGCACATATATTACTCAAGAATTGTTGAGTTCAATTGGGTTGATGGGTTTAAACAAAATAAGTTATAAATAAATGAATTGACTTAAGATAATGTCTTCCATGAATAAGATAAGATAATGTCTTATCTTATTCATGGAAGACATTATCTTAAGTCAATTCATTATTATGGTTTGAGAAAAAGCTGAGTAACAACAATTGTTTAGTGAAAGAAATTAATTATAGACTTTGCGCCAACTATAAGGCTAAATATTACAAATAAATAAGTTACAATTATTCAGAAAAAATATACAACTATAAAATGTCGAAAGGAGACATATCCATAATGGTTGCAATTAAAGAAGCTGACAATTCAAAGAAAAAATAATAAACCAAAGCCTCAAACTTATACATATACAAACAACCTGTACACATAAAATTCTTAAAGAAATGTATGTAGAGAAACAACCGCAAGAGTTCATTAGGCTAAATTAACAAGAACAACATAGATATAAAAATATATGTAAATATATAATCGAGTGTGACAACTCAAGCCATGGTTGGTAGCATGTCAATAAATAAATTTTATAGAATTCTAAAAATAATACAGAGTATGTGTTGACCAAGCTAAGTGTTGAAATATGTAACTAGGTTCAATATTCATAGATATGAAATGTACTATTGATTCTTGCATATTGTAGCAAGAAAGAAAAAATGTTACTGTTATTTTTGTAGCATGGGTTTCATGCTCAAGGTCACTTTATTTAGAGGTCAAGAACCCATTGAGTGCTTCTAGGGTTTGTCATAGAGTCAAGAAGTCAATAGAATCATTGTCATATGAAGAATACCTCATTGGGCATATTGTAACATGTCGAAAGAATTATTTTTGTGCTTAAATTGTCAAAATACCCCTCCAAGACCAAGTTGGCCTCATCAGGGCATGTCGTCCTCCTTGGAAGCCTATATATATGAGGGAACTTGACATCCTATGGACACACACTCACTTCTCATCATTCAAGCGAAGAAGGAAGAATGGAAAAGGACAAAGAATTTTGGGTTATGTCTCTCTCTCTCTCTCCGGTCTCACTCATGCAAAAAGAAGGATAGAGTTTTGGTACTACAAAATCAAAGTTGTGAAAATTGTAGAAATAAGGTTGAAGAAAGTACTACTAGGTCACCTACAAGCCCTAGAAGGAGAATCAACCCAAGCGAAGTGTTGGGTGATTTAATTGTCTGTTAAATCCCTGTCATTTAATTTGTTAACCCGAGGATTTCATAAAACTTAGAAGCAAACCAATATATATGGGACCTCAGATGCAACTATAATCAACTTTAGAAGATAAGTTATGGAAACTGAAGGAAATGCAATTATAAACTAATTAGAAGTGCATATTAAAAATATAAAATTTAACTGAGTAATTTCTAATTCATTATGTAATAAGCAAAAACCTAATTCATTATGTAATAAGTAGAAACCTAAATTCAAAAGGTTAAGAAGAACTAAACTATTATAATGTCGCTTACAAAATGGAACCTTGCAAATCATAAGTTTTAATAATTATTTTTTTTATGATCTTTATGCATGGGCATCCAAGAATTCTTATACTTCAGCTATCAATTAATTTTAGCATAAGAGGCAGGTACTAAGAAACATGATGCATATTATAAATTTCTATGTGAAATTTTGCCTTTATTTATTATTCTAAATCATATCAAGGAACTATTTTGGATTCTTGTTCTAGAATACTATGAATACATTTTGCATGTTGCAGGTAAAAGTAGGAAAACATTTTCTGATTTAAATTCTTACCAAGGTTATTTTTGATTGACTATTTAAAAACTTTGAAAGAAGAGGTGTAGAACTAGAGTTTCAAGAAAACTTGTAGTTAACCCTTTTGCACATATATTACTCAAGAATTGTTGAGTTCAATTGGGTTGATGGGTTTAAACAAAATAAGTTATAAATAAATGAATTGACTTAAGATAATGTCTTCCATGAATAAGATAAGATAATGTCTTATCTTATTCATGGAAGACATTATCTTAAGTCAATTCATTATTATGGTTTGAGAAAAAGCTGAGTAACAACAATTGTTTAGTGAAAGAAATTAATTATAGACTTTGCGCCAACTATAAGGCTAAATATTACAAATAAATAAGTTACAATTATTCAGAAAAAATATACAACTATAAAATGTCGAAAGGAGACATATCCATAATGGTTGCAATTAAAGAAGCTGACAATTCAAAGAAAAAATAATAAACCAGAGCCTCAAACTTATACATATACAAACAACCTGTACACATAAAATTCTTAAAGAAATGTATGTAGAGAAACAACCGCAAGAGTTCATTAGGCTAAATTAACAAGAACAACATAGATATAAAAATATATGTAAATATATAATCGAGTGTGACAACTCAAGCCATGATTGGTAGCATGTCAATAAATAAATTTTATAGAATTCTAAAAATAATACAGAGTATGTGTTGACCAAGCTAACTGTTGAAATATGTAACTAGGTTCAATATTCATAGATATGAAATGTACTATTGATTCTTGCATATTGTAGCAAGAAAGAAAAAATGTTACTGTTATTTTTGTAGCATGGGTTTCATGCTCAAGGTCACTTTATTTAGAGGTCAAGAACCCATTGAGTGCTTCTAGGGTTTGTCATAGAGTCAAGAAGTCAATAGAATCATTGTCATATGAAGAATACCTCATTGGGCATATTGTAACATGTCGAAAGAATTATTTTTGTGCTTAAATTGTCAAAATACCCCTCCAAGACCAAGTTGGCCTCATCAGGGCATGTCGTCCTCCTTGGAAGCCTATATATATGAGGGAACTTGACATCCTATGGACACACACTCACTTCTCATCATTCAAGCGAAGAAGGAAGAATGGAACAGGACAAAGAATTTTGGGTTATGTCTCTCTCTCTTTCTCCGGTCTCACTCATGCAAAAAGAAGGATAGAGTTTTGGTACTACAAAATCAAAGTTGTGAAAATTGTAGAAATAAGGTTGAAGAAAGTACTACTAGGTCACCTACAAGCCCTAGAAGGAGAATCAACCCAAGCGAAGTGTTGGGTGATTTAATTGTCTGTTAAATCCCTGTCATTTAATTTGTTAACTCGAGGATTTCATAAAACTTAGAAGCAAACCAATATATATGGGACCTCAGATGCAACTATAATCAACTTTAGAAGATAAGTTATGGAAACTGAAGGAAATGCAATTATAAACTAATTAGAAGTGCATATTAAAAATATAAAATTTAACTGAGTAATTTCTAATTCATTAAGTAATAAGCAGGAGAAGTGGCTCCTAACTTAGGAGAACCAAATTTGTCCTTCTTCTAAAATACTACTTCGTGAATAGAAATAAAAAACCACTAATGGAAAATAGCTTAATATGCATAAACAAATAATAGAAGAGGCTCCTAACTAAGGAGGTCCTTGTTGTTCTTCATTACAAATTCATTCATCACTAATGCCATTGTTGGAAAACTGGAAATTCAAAACATCACTTGAAACTAGAAAAAGAGAATGAATTTCAATTATTACTCATATCAAATGGAAGAGAGCCTAACTTAGACCCTTGTTTGTCCTTTCATATGTTGATAAGATTTAAACTAAAATTCATTCAATAATAATGAAAAATCTTCAAACATCTAAGTAATTAAATGAAAATAAAATCTATAATGAAATAAAATGTTTCTTTGATCCTTTTAGAGTGAGCTCAATTCTCTTAAGAAAAAAGTGACAAACTATTCCATAATTTCATATACTACATTAAGACAATTTATATCTAAAACTATAGAAAGAAAACTTTATTCTATTCCATCATAAGTTAGGATACATGCTCCAAGAGTCCTCCCTTTGGAATGGAGGAGGTACTCCTATTTATACAAAAACATAATCAACTAACTCATTAATGGAGATCCACTAATCCCTCCTAGATCCACAAATCCTTCATATGGTTACAACCAATATTAGACACATATTCCTTTATCCATGAGTTTTTTCCATGAAATATGCTTGACCTCTATCCCAAACCTCCTTCAAATCTTCAAGAGAATTCGAATTTGAGTCTTGAAGGGTACAAAGGAGTGTCTTGGAACCTTCCAAATCACCTACACATGTCACCAAACTCATTCCACCTTTAGGTATAAGCAAATACATGCTATTTTTCTAAATTTTAATCATAAATTCACTTTAAATACATAAAATAAATAACTTTGGAAAATGAAAATATGAACCCATATGTTAATGGAAATATGATGATAATGTGATGAAATGAGGTGAAAAAATGAGGATAAAGGTGAAAATGGAGTTGAAAGTGTATGCTAATTTGGTGGCCCAACACGAAGGACAAAAGAAACATTGGAAGCCCTAAATTTTCTGACATGTGTGGAAGAAACAACTATTGCAGGGGTCAAAAATTTCAGACTTGCAGTGGAGGCCGAAACTCTATAGCTATGGGTCAAAATTGTGCAATTGGAAGATATTTGACTGGGTTTGACTTGGATAGAAGAAGCACATCATCAAGAAGGTCTAGCTTGGTCTTGGAAGGGTATTGGTATTTTTCTAGAGGCCTTGGAATTTTTCATTTGAAGAATCTATAAGAATAGAAGAGATTTGTGGGTTTTCCACTCAAGTGGAGAGGTTTTGACCCTAGCTTGCAACCTACATCATGTGTTCTTGTGTACTATTTATTTTCATGTTTTTGGTAGTTTTTTAATGGCGAGCCTCATCATTGGGTAACTATATGGGCACTAATCCACCTCCTATCTTATTCAAATCAACGTTTCTCATAATTTATTACATATTTTGATTTTATTTTGCTTAATGAGATGAGTCAAAGTGAGATATTATGCCTAGTGGACTAATATGCATTGGTCGCAGGTTTTTGAGAGAAAATCATGGAAATTTTGGCTAATTAAGGGCTGAAACTTGAATGAGACAAGGAGGAGATATTGTAGGAGGTAGATCCTCCTCATTTAATCCTCACTCGTTCGAATATTCCTCCATCAATCACACTAGCTCGAAGTACAAGCAACCAAGTCATGGATATCAAAAGGCAGCTGATCAAGTGACAGTCAAAGAGTTAGTTTATCTCGAGTTTGGGATCCGAGCCTCCCTAGATTTAAGGAAGTCGTTGGAGACTTCAGTTGTATAAATAAGAAGGATTAGAGCCTAATTATAATTTTAATTTTTGCTGTAAAAACACTAGTCATTTTTGAGTTCAAGACTTGTGGAAGACATTGTTATGTAATTTTTTGTTTTGATAATGAGAATGAGTATTTCCTTGATCTAGAAATGATTTGACTTAGAGGGTTGAAGCTCTTGGGTTAGGTCCTAACCCTAGAAGCAAAGGCTCCTCTTCTTGTATTTGTATGCTTAGTCGATTTCATAGATTAATGGTTGAATTGTCTTTAGAATTATTTCATTGCAAGTAGTTGTAGATTTGATTAGTTTGATTTCATTTATTATTTACTTTAGAAGTAGCTTAGAATAGATAAAGGAACATCACAAAGCTATCAGTGGGTGGATTTGGCCTCACTCCTCCCTTCGGGGATCATGGTTTGAGGAAAGAACCCCTATGCAGCCTCAAAAAGACAGAATTCTAGTTTCTCATCGAATTTATGGTTTTATGTACTTAGGCCAAAATTTGATTAGTTTGAAAGAATAGGATTTAGTTATCAATTCTTCTATCTTTAGTTTTACTTTAGATCTCATCAAGGTTTCATCTTATTTTGCAAGTTTTCCCTCATGCATGAAGTAGGCAACTAGCTCATGAAATTTTGTTTTCCTTAGTTAATTGAAATCCTTCTTGTTTACATGATTTATGGATGAATGTCAATGTTTGATGCAGTGCAGGAGTTTTACAAGTACATAGATATTTCATGATTAGCAACCTCATCCCAGCTTCATCCACCCATGATCATTCCTTTCTTTCACTAAAACCCTCACCAACTTCATCAATTCACAAGAATAATTCTCCAAGCGTGTAGAGCAAATCCAACCATCTCCCAACTCTGGTTTTGAGTTTTGAAGTAATCCTAGGAACTCCCTTGCCTCATTCCATCCACTAACCACCTTCCCTAAGCCTTCCATCAACTTCAACATCCCTCCTTTTTCTCTCGGCTTTATCTTGTAAGAATACAGGGGATCATGTAGGAATTCAGGACATCTTGTAGAACACATTAGGACATCCTGTTGGTTGACTTGTTGTTACTTGTTTTGAGGCTGAATTGTGGAAAAAATCCCCTAGGAATCTATAAGAGGACCCCTACTTGTATCCCAAACCTTCTAACCATTCACCATCATCCCTAATCCACCTACCACATCACCAAAAGAAGTCAACTCTCACACTTTCACACAAAAAAAGATAGAAAGAAAAACAAAGTTATTTTGGTCATTTACATGCATAACAGTGGAATATTTGATGTTTCAATTTGCATGCTTAGGATAGTAGGATTTCATACATGTTAACTCATCATTATTTTGAAGCAAAGCCTTTGAGAAATTATTTAGAAAATGGTGTGTTTTAGCATTTGATTTTAGTCTTTTTCTTCACTGTAGTAGACACACTTTCTCTTAGTGTAGATTTCTTTTTTCCTCATTGGTAATCAAGATTCTTTTGAATCCATAGAAGTCTGGTTTCTATCGCTATCTTAACAATGACAAAGAGTAGACCCATCAAATTTACTTGTGTATACAAGACTGTCACCTCCAAGTTTGTACAAACCTCAGATTGATAAAGTAAAGTTGGTAGACCCAGGAGTTGTAACGTTCTTGTCACAATACTGGTGCTCATCACCTTTTAGTGCCATTGCCGAGGAGGTGTCTGAGTAATATGTGATTACTGCTTTATTTCTTCCTTTTTTTTATCTCTGACATTCTTCTATTAGTTTCATTTCTTAGTTTTCTTTCTTTTCCATTCTACAAGTGAGATTTCATTCAAGCAGTTAGTTTTCATTCAGTCAGTTAGTTTCCATTTAGTTTGCAATTTCAATTCTGCAATTATTTTCAAAGCGTGAAAAAAACACAAAACAAAACAAAAACACTTCTTTCATGTCTAGTAGGAATAGGGATAACTTAGGGAAATTTTTGCCAAATACGCCCACCGCTTCGAACAACCAACCTTCCCTCTTCTTCGGTAGTTGTGAATTAGAGGAACCCTTAGGTGAATAGCTAGAGATATTTGAAGAGACTACAGGGGGAGAAGAAGAAGAATAACCCATTCCAACTAACCAAATGGATGAAAATAGAAATGATAGAGGAAATAGAGAAAGAATTGAGGGTACCTTTCTCATCAGAGAAACTAATGGGGATAACAAGATGAAGAATATAAACCCCTCTGCTCTTCCTCATTTCCATGGCCTGCCCTCAAAAGATATAGACACTTTCTTGTTTGAGTTTGATGTCATATGCAAAACCTATGATTACACCAATGATGAGCAGAAGTTGAAACTATTCCCATCTACTCTCAAGGATGCAGGTTTGTGCTGGTTCATGGGTTTACCTGGGGATAACATCACAACTTGGGCTCAGATGTAGCAAGCCTTCAACAACAAGTATCGAGACTAATGTGGGTCCAAGGACACTAAAGAAGAAATTTTTAGGATGACCTCAGGGCATGATGAATCTCTAGAGGATTATGAAGAACAATTCCAGGTTAGCTACAAAAGGGCCACGTATACACTTGATCCTGAGTCATTGAAGCTAGTTTTTCTTAGAGGAGTAAGGGAAGATATTCTGGATACCCTAAACCTACTAGTAGGAGGGGACATCTACCAAATACCCTATGAAGATATCAAGACTGCCTTTAGGAACCATTCTAGGGCAAGTAGGAAATATGGTAGGGGTAGTCAACCTATGGTAAGTCCATCCTCTTCCAATATATCCATCAAAGGTGAAATTGGAAATATGCTGGAAGCTTTCAAGAGTGAGATGCTGCAAACCCTTGCCTTACATATGGACACTATACACATCAAGAGAAAACATGAGGAGGTAGAGATAGCCTTAGCTATTTTCTACCCTAAATGCACAAGGAGGCACCCTAGGAATGATTTTCCATTAAATCTAATTGAAGTTTTCTCGGTTTATGAAGAAACCCACTTCACAGACAAGTGCCCTTCTATAGCAAGACTAAAAGTTGTGTATCAGGGGACTGAAGGGGTCACTGAATAGCTCTACTACATAACTCAAAGGAGACCTCATGGGCCTCAGCCATACCAACATGGCATGCAAGGGTCATCCCATGCCTATTACAACCATAACCAGACCACATCCATTCCCTCTTAGGGCCCCCCTGCTCATCCTTCCTTGTCTACACCTCCTCCTTGGTCCTTTGCACCTCAGTACCATTCCTAGCCAACCAACCAGTCATTTCAGCCATATGCTCCACCTCAGCCTCAGTGGAACCCACTGCCCTAAGGGTGGAGGACCCAATACAATAATTCTCCAACTTTATTGCCTTCACCACCTACTCAACCACAAATTCTACACCCTGCTCCACCTAAACAACCCCAAATGCTTGCCCAGCCAAATCCCAACCTGAACAACAGACAGACACAACAAGAATACAATGGAGAGACATCCTATCATGCTTAGGTTGTGGAGATTCAAGAAATCAACTTGATATATAGGAGAGTACTCCTGAACAACCAACCTCTACCTCCACCTAGGGAGAGTGAGGAAGAAAGAGAGGAAAGAATGCCTAGAGTAAATCCTCAACCCTTTCTTGAGATATTAACTCATCTAGTCCACCCAAAAGAGAATGAACTTCTAGGTGAATTGAAAAATTTATGTTTCAAGATTCCACTTCTCCAGGCCATAAAGGATGTACCTATTTACAACAAGTTGATTAAGGAGAAGTGCTTCAAACATCCAGGGAGGTGAAAACGAGACACCCCTACCATTAATGTCTTTGGACAACTGTCCGACTTAATGCTGGGGTAGGTAGTTTGTTTGAAGTATTTCGACCTTGGAATCCCTATAGTAGGTGTGCACATCAATGGCATAATTATCCCACACACTTTGATTGATCTTGGGGTTGCCATTAATGTGATGACTAAGGACACCATGCTCAAGCTCAACCTCCAGGGTTCATTGAGAAAGACCACAACAGTCTTGCAACTTGTAGACCATTCCACAGTGACCCCTAAGGGGATTATACAGGATGTAATGGTCTCCATTGACCCTTGGGATTACCCTGCAAACTTCTTATTTCTCCACTCTAAGTCCAAGCTTACTAGATACCCTCTCATCCTTGGGAGGCCCTGGTTAGCCACTTTCGATGCCTAAATAAGTTGTAGGGCTGGAGATATGACTATCGAAAATGGGCATATGTCCAAGCAATTAATCATGTACCCTCCTGCTCATCTATCTCTAGAACATGAATTACCTTTATGGCTAGAAGAGGAGGAAGAAGGTGAAGTTTATTCAGCCCAACTATGTACCTTGAAAACAACCATGGGAGGAGGACAACCAGATGACGATGATTTTATTGATCACATACTCCAAATTCCAACTCCCAGCACATTGGGCTTAGAGGAAGTAGTAAACGAAACCCAAAACAACCATCAGATTGACCTATGATTAACTGATTCAAACCCTACCCATGTCAAAACTATAGAATTCAGCCCTGAGAGAACTTTGAAAATCAACCCATCTCTTTTTGTACACCAAGAAGAAAAGTTGTGCAACATGCTAAAGGAACATCTGGATACCTTTGCCTGAAGTTACAAGGAAATGAAGGGAGTGTACCCCTCGGTGTGTACTCACCACATTTATATCAAAGAAGGCTGCAAACTAATCCCACAACCCCAAAGGAGAATGAATCCAGCTCTCAAGGATATAGTCAAAGAAGAATTGCAAAAGCTCCTAGATGCGGGATTCATTTACCCTATCTCAGACAGTGAGTGGGTATCTCCTTTGGTGTTGGCTCCAAATAAAATGGGAAGTGCAGGATTTGTGTTGATTATAGAGAGTTAAACAAAGCAACAAAGAAGGACCATTTCTCTCTACCTTTCATTGAGCAAGTGCTAGATGGCTTAGCAAGGAAAACGTTTTTCTCTTTCCTGGATGGGTTTAGTGGGTATAATCAAATCCAGATCAGCCCAGAAGACCATGATAAAACCACCTTCACTTGTCCTTGGGGTACTTTCGCCTATAGGGTCTTTCCTTTTGGCCTATGCAATGCCCCTGCCACTTTCTAGAGAGCAATCCTGAGTATATTTTCCGAGATAGTCCATGATGTAATAGAGATTTATATGGATGATTTTACACCCTATGGGTGTGATTTCTAGGAGGCTTTGTCCAACTTAGGTAAGGTGCTGAACAAATGCATTGAAATGAATTGTCCCTTAGTCCCAGAAAATGTGAGTTCTTGATGACTGCAAGGATTGTTCTAGGTCATTCAATATCCTAGCAAGGATTGTAGGTGGACCCAAACAAAATATCCATCATCCATAGGGTCCCACCTCTGTAAAAATAGAGAGATGTCGAAAGTTTTCTAGGTTTAGCTGGATGCTATCGAAGGTTTGTAAAAGACTTCAGCAAGTTAGATTCTCCTTTATTTGGGTTGTTGGCCAAAGACTCTGAATTTTTATGGTCAAAATGTTGTCAAGAGGCCTTGGACACCCTGAAGGACAAGTTGACCACTACACCTATTCTCCAAGGCCCAAATTGGGCCCTTCCTTTTCATATACATGTTGATGCCTCACAAGAAGCCATAAGAGAAACTCTAGGATAGATAGATGACAAGTTACCTTATGCCATTTACTTTATCAATAAGAATTTGTCAAAGGCTGAACTAAACTACACAGTGAATGAAAAGGAGCTCCTCACTGTTATGCATTCATTAAACAAATTTATGCATTACATTACATGTTACCAAACATTTGTGCACAATAACCATGTTGCAATTAAATATTTGATGAATAAACCTGATGTGAATGCCTAGATTATTTGATGGCTACTTTTATTATAGCAGTTTGATATAACTATTGTTGATAAGCCTGGGAAGGAGAATGTTGTTGCAGACTATTTATCCAGATCAACTTTTCCTGTAGGGGAGGAAGGAATGGTTACTGATTAGTTACCAGATGAACACTTATTCACCATTTCAGTTCTCTCTCCATGGTTTACTGACATAGCAAACTATTTAGTGTCTACACAATTCTAACCGAATTTGTCCTCCAAAGAGAAAAACAAGATTGTGAGGAAGAGTACCCCATTCACTTGGATTGGGGGCAACCTCTTCAAACTAGGTCCAAATCAAATTCTGAGAAGATGTGTCAGGGAGCAGGAAGTCTTTGAAATCCTTCTAACTTGTCATGATGGACCTTGTGTAGGTCACTTTGCTACTAAAAGGACAACATTTAAGGTGTTACAAGATGGTTATTATTGGCCCACTCTTCATCAGTATGTGAGAAGGTACACTAGTTAGTGTGATAGGTGCCAAAGGATGGGAAAGCCTACTCCAAGGGATGAAATTCCTCTGCAACCTCAAGTGACTTTCGAGCCATTTGACAAGCGGGGCATGGATTTCATTGGACCTATTGAACCTCCATCCAAACAAAAGCAGTACATCATTGTGTGCACTCACTATTTGACCAAGTGGGATGAAACGAAGGAAATTAAGACAAAAATAGAGGAGAAAGTGGTTGAGTTCTTAAGGGAAAATGTATTTTATAAGTTTTGGTACCCTAGAGAACTGGTCACTGATTAAGGTAGCTAGTTTACATCTAACATGATTGAAGACTTGTTAAGACAACACAAGATCATGCATAGAACCTCCACCCCCTATCACCCACAAGCTAATGGGCAAGTAGAGGTGACCAACAGAGCACTGGAGGGCATTTTGACCAAAGTGGTTAACATCGACAGAAAATAATGGCCAGATAGATTAGTTGAGGCCACTTGGGCCTACAATACCACCTGGAAGACCACCACTGGATTCACACCCTATGAGTTTGTCTATGGGAAAAATGCCCTGTTGTCCATTCAATTTGAGTACAATACATTGAGGAAGGTAGTCCAACTAGATCTAGATCTCAGCCGTGCACAAAAAGAGAGATTGCTGAAGTTGAATGGGTTATATGATTTTAGAATGCAGGCCCTCCTACACACAGAGGTGACTCAAATTCAGAGGAAGATCGGGCATGACAAGAACATCAAGGACAAGAAATTTCAAGAAGGTATTTGGGCTTTGTTATATGATTCCAGATATAAATATTTTAAGGGAAAGTTAAGGACTAGATGGTTAGGGCCTTATGTCATAGATAAATGTCATGATAATGGTTCAATGCAGATTAGAACTGTTGATGCAGAGGTCATTCCTTTACTTGTTAATGGGCATAGGTTGAAGGTTTACAAGAAGCCATTTTCAAAGTAAGAATTCATTGATGGCATCAGCAAGACAATGATGGTGGTGGAGCAATTCTCAGCTTCTACCCCATCAAGTCATTGAAAAAGGCAAAAAGAGAAAAAGAAAAAAAAAAAGAGAAAAAAGAGAAAAATAAGGAGACTCAGGCGAAAACCTCCATGAGGTACCTGAGTCCCACTGTTGGGTTGAAAACCTCTTAAGTTGGCCTAATGGTGTCAAAAAAGAAAAAAGATCCCTGGGTGAGAACCTCTTGTGAGGCGCCCAGAGCAAGCAGCTAGGATGAAAACCTCTTGGAGGTAGACTAGTTGCTTTCAAAAAGAAAAGAAGAAAAAAAAACTATATATATATATATATATTTATATTTATATATATTATATATAAGAGAAAAGACAATTTTGAAAATATTGTTTGTAGGTCAGCAGGAGGAGGATCAGAGCAACAAGAGAGGATCAAAGGGGACCTATCTAGTTCATGTTTTTATTTCTCCATTCATTATCCTTCATGATCCGAATTTAAACAGGAACACAACAAAATACAGACATAACCATATACACAAAGATGTAGTGGAAATAATACTTCATTTCATTAATGGAAAATACTGAAATATACTTACAACCAGAAATGGAAATAAACCAGCTAGGGCGATGGTAGCTTATCTCTGAGAAGAGATGTGGTCGCTACATGCCTCTGAACTGTCTTACAATGAGGCTCGAAGGCCTATTTATTGTTTAGAAACAATGGAAAACCCTTCACATCCCAAAACCTAAACCTAGAAGATGAAACGCCAAATTGTGGGCCCCGTTTGGGGTGAGTTGGACAACCAACTTCCCGAGGTTGCGAATTGGTCATATTATCTCCATTTGACGCGCATGATAGCCCATTGGAAAGATCTCTCCGAGGACTACGACGGAAAATACAATTTTTTGTCAAATATCTTGCTAGCAGTAGATTTCCCAAAAACCGTCGTTTAGGGCCTCAAAACGGCTCCGGAAGTTTAGGACCCAAAAAACTGCTAAAAATAGTAAACTCTGCTATAATTAAGGAAATTGAAAAACTGAAAGCGAAAGTTGTGGGGGTCCAAATGGGATAGGTGGCTGGCCACCAACATCCACTTGGATCACTTAATCATTCCATCATTCCATCCATTTTTCTACTCATTTAGCTCAGTTTTCAAGGGTTCTGTGTTTTCTATGGGATTCCCTGTAAACTTACAGGATTCACTGAAAACGTACAGGATGATCGTGTAGGAATTACAGTGGCCTGGGAATCCTAAAGGAAGTAACCCTAGAGAAAGGGGATCACCTACCCATGTATAAAAAATAAATTTATTTTTCACAATCTCATCACCATACCTCTCTCGATCATGATCACCCCTGCATTCATCCAAAAAAAGTCAGTTTCAAAAATTACAGTTTTTTTAAAACAAAACAAAAAAGAGAAAAGAGGGTGAAGAAAAAGAACAAGGGGACAACACCTGAAGGCTATCTTCCTCATTTAGAAATCCCTAGACCCCTTCTCTACCCATGCCAACCATCCTCATGCTCCAGAAGTGGAAAATGATTAAGAAATTTTTAGGGAGAAGTAGCTACTGGACATCCTGTAGCAACCTATCCCACAAAACAAAAAATCATAGGTTGCAGTCAACTTCAAGCATGGAGATCCAGGGTTCAAAGAAGCTTCTCCAGAGCTTAGCAGAAACATCAGGATCATCAGCATCAACACCTAGTACCTACACATCAAAGAAAAATATAAGTGGAAAAAAGAGAGAGAGAGAGGAGAAAAACGCATGCAGCTAGTACACAACAGGGACTTCATTCTTTAGTAAACAACATCAAGGCATCATTACCACAGGTAAGTATCTCACTTCCACTCTCTTGTTAGCATAATATGATAAAAAATGTAAAAGTTGTGAAAGAGTTGGTTTATATGACCAGTTAACTTGGCCACCTTCACTCAGTCAACGAGGAGAAGACACTTAGTCCTTACACACGGGGCAACAGTCAAGTCAAGGAAAAGGAGAGATGAGGTCGAAAGCGGTTAAGCTATGGATGCCCGAAGTGGGAGTTGATTATGAGGTGAGGAGAATGATGATGTGGTAGTGGGACCAATAGTCCAAAAATAGATGTTCGTACCTTGGCTACCAGCACACCACCCCACTCAAATCACCCATATGAGGAGATAAATGTTGATCCCCATGCACATTCACATTCTCGAGGCTACACACTATAAAAGTCACTCTCAGACCTCAAACAGTCTATAGGAAAGGCAAAATTTGTTTTCTCCTTGCGCAGGAGCACCTACAGGATCCTACAGGATACAAAATAGCACCTACAGGATTGGTAGTGAGCAATTCTACAAGGGAAAAATAGAGGTTGGCTTCATCAAGTAGTGATAAGGAGGTAGTCTCTATACTTGCCCACAATTTCCAAGTGAAAAGAATATAGAAAATTCTTCTATTGTGTTGAAAAATATTGTAGTCTAGGGGAATCGTATACACAGAATTTCCATTTAAAATTCATCATTCATTAAATTTGGTATCAGACATATGCAACGCTCCATCCATCAGAGAAAACGATAGGGGGATTTAATAAGAGGGAATCCATCAACACAGTCTCTTGTACTAGAGATACTCACAAGGCACAATTGGATGGGTTTATTTGAGAAATTGAGTGGATATGATGATGAAGTAGCCAAAGATTTTTCTCTCTCCCTCATTCCACTGACTAGGACCCATGCCACTGTTGTGGTTGTTAGCCTCCTGCTACAACAGGTTACTCATATTTCATGATTGACATTTTTACAGGCCAAATATGTCATACTTTGCATGTTGCAATGCTCCATATTTGATAACACTCACCAGAGAAAGGGGCCATGAGAGTGTGCTGCTCAGAGTGCAACTGCTGCATTCCGATTTTGAAGAATTATTCCATTTTTGTAGAATTTTCAGCTAAAGGGAGGTCCAAACAGCTTAATCTTGGTCTCCCTAGGTTTCAATTTCCTGTTTTAGAATATAGAGAATAAATAATCTGTCCAAACAGCTTAATCTTAGCAGATTCTTAGATAGGCAGAGAATCAAAGGAGTCCAACAGCTTAATCTAGGCCCTTGGAAGAAATAAGGGTAGTTTGTAGACAGCAAGACAGAAAAAGAAAAAATTGAAAAGCTGGGTCTGCATGTCTAAGTGCACCCAAACCAAAAAGAAGAAAAAATGTTAGGTTAGTAGGCTGGGTAGGTAATTTTGAGGTTGCAGAATGATTGATTTGTGATCAACTCCACATTTTCAAGTGTTATATTTATCCAGATCACAGTTATCAGGCAGTTCCTATTGGAAGTATTTCAGGCGAGGCATGGCTAACTTCCCCTTCTTCCTCTTTCCTAAATCATTTACTAACTTCCGCTAAAGAGGTCAAGATCTGCTTGATATCTCTTAGTTTCATCATTTTCCATATCATTTGCCTTGATAAAGATCTGCTTTATCCAAGGAGGATACATATTTTCTCTGCAACGTTCTATCTCCCCTTTAAAGCCTAAGATCTCTGAGACTTAGCGCTTTCTTGTCATTTTCATATTAACTCCTGACATTATTATGTAAATTCCTATATATTTCCCTTCCCCCTACTAAACTATGGTAATAATTCCCCTATATAAATATCCCTTTCCTCTGGTTGAAACATAACCATAACTATCTCCTTGGGAATTACTAAGTCACCTGGATCTTAGTAAGAACCCTCATTTCTGCATAAATTTCCCCTCCGAGGTGTTTGGAGTCCTTCCAAAACACAAAACACCCCCTTCAAATGCATTCACAAACCCCCGCGCATTTCATTTGTGGAATTTATTAATAGTTGATTAATAAATAACCAACACGCCAAACACATTACACCATTTTCTAAAGTTTGAAACCCACCCGCGGCTGCAAATATTAAAATTTAATGCGCGCGCACTTGTACTAAACCCCACACACCTTCTCCTCCCGACCACCGTCGGATCAGCCCTCCCAGATCCGACGGCTCTTATGCATATCGGCGGCCCTCTTGTGAGTGTTCATTAGCACCCAATGTCCGACGGTTTTACCGATGTACACCGGGACAGCTGGCGGCATCCCATTGCATCGTGCCGCCCCTGACAAAAACCACCTCCGTACCAAAGGCGTTCTGATGCATACCAAAACCGCCCTCCCCTCGCGTGACAGGAGCACCGCGTCACCCCGCCACATCGCCTCCACCTCACCCCTTCCTGCCTGTGCCTGGCTGACGTCACCCTGCCACTGTGTCTCGCCACGTCATCACCCTGCCATACTACCACGTCACCCTGCTGACGTCATCATGCTGACGTCACATCCATACCGGGGGGTCCCACTGCTGATGTCATGCTGACATCATCCTCCGCACCGCTGACGTCATGCTGACGTCAGCAGCTGAAAAAGGAAACGCGCAAGCACAAAAATAAGCTTCGGAGCCCCAGATCGAATTTCTGAGGCAGTTTTCGATGCACGATTAGCGCTTAGCGCTAATCGCGCATCGCTATGGGAAATAGGCCATATTGGAGAATCTTTAAGGAATATTTTGATTCCTCGGCCATTTTTGCACCAAAAAGGGCAGAAAAAGCCCGATTTTGCAGATTTGAGCGTATCAAAAGACAGAGAGAGACCCGATTCAGAGTTTAAAGAATATCAGAGCAAATATGCAGCCAAAAACCACATCAAAAAGTATCAGTGTAGCGGCAAAGTGTATCAGCGAATATCTTCTCAGGGCTCGAGGCGAATGAAGCATTAAAAGAAAAACCTTGAAAGTCAAGAAGCAGTTAAGGAACCATTCAAAGCTCACCAGCACAATTGACTGCACATTAAACTCACATCAGATCAGTGGACCAGAACTCAATGCACAGTTATTACAGAACCACTGCATCAAGTCACAGAGGACACCCCATCAACTCACTTTTGATCCGATTGCCTCTGGCGCAGCCCAAAGGAGACTTACTTGCATTTAATTCCAGCATAAGTTAGGTTTTAGAAAGCTTTTTTCTTGCGGACTTGTTTAGGTCAATTGTAATAAATACTTTTAGATATTTTACCTATATATACCACCCTAAAAAATGTAGTAAGGGTTGGTTGGAAGATTTTTGGTTTTTGGTTGTTTAAATTGCTCCAAGAGAGACTCGCTTTGTGTACCTGATGATTTCTATAATCAAATATTGCTGAAAGCTTGGAGAAAGAACTGTCTGATGCACTACTAATGGTTTTGAAGAGTAAACGATGGAATTCTTGTGCTGTTTATGAAACAATAAGTTTTTCTCATCTCTGTAATTTCAATTTCACATATGCTCAAGTCACGGAACAAAAGTCGGGTTTAGAATTTTCTTTGCTGCACTCTACGCTCAGTTTTTGTGCCTTCTTAATGTTTTCCTCTTGATTTAGTCATAAATATGAATTCCTCATGGCTCATATTTGCTCTAATTCACTTACGAATGACCGTTATTTAAGAATTCTTAGCTGCTCCTAAGTATGGTCCTTTCATATTCCCTCTGCTAAACTGATTGAGAGATTCTTTGCTGCCTCTCATTCCTTAGCCCTCAATCCATCTCCATTCAACTTGGATATTGTTTCACGAACAGCTACCTTGCTCCTCCTTTCTCTTATGACCAGGAAAACGCACCATCAGTTGCACTCCATGACTTCACACCCAATGGTTTGAAAACTTATCTTACTATGCCTTGCCTCCTTTCTTGAAGATATCTTCCCTTCACTCAAGCCTTCCTTCCACCTAAAAACAAACCCACTAAACCCAATAGCTAACCTAAAATCCTCATCAATAAAGCTAAATCAGTAAGAGAGAGCCCTCTCTGATTGCAGGTGGGCTAGAACTTGTAATCCAAAGATTTGTTTGTGGTTACCTCGGCCATATCCCTTCAGGAGCTTAGGGACAACCTGAGTGATAACAGTGGTGAAAGGCCTCTCTATAGAACTCACCCCTTAAATCATAGGTAGAATCACCACCCTTCCTTTAGGGATACCTTATAGAAAGGAGGATAAGGGAAATAACCAAATTGCAAATAAGAAATTATTTTTAGAAAGAGAGGAGGCCATGGAAGACAAAAATGGAGTTAGAAGGGAAAGCCTACCATATCCTTGGAATGAAAGTAGCTACAACCTTATAAAATATATATCATGTGAAGGTAGGTACAGTGTGGTATATGGATACCACTTTAGGCTTCTCCAAGAGTTGAGGTTTTGAGCAGACACACCTCCTCAAAATAGACTCAGCATACCCTACTTCCTTCTTCAATCAGTGATAGATATGAGCATTAAGGTGCAGGAAGGAAACCATCAACAACTAGCCCATCATGGGTTAATTAGACTTATCATAGAATATTCCCTCCAAAACCTTAGACTCCCTATCACATGGGCAAATTTCAGAGATATGCAGACAAAGGAAGGCATAAAAGCCCTTGAGTATGACAAGAGCCCCACTGCTAGTGAAAGGGATGAAGAAGAAACAAAGAAGGATGAGGAAGAAACCGAAAAGGAGGAAGAAGAAACAGAGAGGGATGAAGAGGAAATAGATGAGGAAGAAGAGGAAGAAAAGGATAAGGAAAGTGGTGAAGAGACAAAAGAAGGTGCAAAGTAGGAAAGTGGTGAAGATACAAAAGAAGATGCAAAGGAGGAAACTGATGAACATAGTGAGGAACTAGAGGGAGGGGGAGAGGAGAAAGAAAAATATGAGAAGGGGAATGGAAAAGGGGAGATAGAAGGCAAGGAATAGTCACCCAGGGTATCCCTAGAACACATTGAGAAAGAGTTAGCAGCTGCCCTCACTGCCCTTAGTACCTTTATAAAAGAAAAGGGAAGATACATAGACAAACTCCATTGTACTTTAGGACAAGAAAAAGTACAAGAATAAGGCAAGGAAAACCACAAACTCCCACCCAGGTTCCTATTGTCATTGAAGACTCACTCAAACAGTAGGAAAAAATAGCTCCTCTTATGAAAGATCAAGGAGAAGGATCATCAAGACAAGAATCTCCCAAGTTTCCTTTCACTTATGTTAGGAGGCCTATCCCTAGATTTTCCTCATCCAAAGGAAGAGACCTCCTACAGGATACACAGAAGGACCTATAGGAAATAGAGAAAATCCTACAAGAAACTCTGCTAAAACTATAGGAAACTCAGAAATTGGACAAAGAAGGGAGTATGCAGCAAGAAACAAAAAAGGAGGATCCAAAGCTGATGGAAACTAGTCCTCAACCTAACCTTGACTCCCACTACAGTTTCATTGAAGGGGGTAGGGTCATTCCACATAAATTTTCCATCCCATTATTATTTGAGCTTGAGAAAGAAAGGGAAAGAACACATAGATGGATGCAAATTTCCAAATCCAGAGTGGAGGACATAGGTCACATGGAGGAGAAAGTAAAGGAGATGGGCAGATAACTAAGCAGCTTGAGGGATAGAGAGGAAATGATTAAAGCTTAGTAGGAGTCAGAAAATGCATGGTTAAGAGGACAACTACAAGAGAGCGAGAAACAATTGGCATCCATGGCCAGTCTATCCTTAGAGGCAATCTAGTCTAGGATGCCAACTAAGTCCTATGAATTATATCTTAAGGAATAGTGGCTGAAGTTCTAAATCAAGACTTTAGCATAGAGAGGCACTATGCCATTCCAGGATTATAGACAATTCATTGATCTTTGTGATCAAAGAACATTGGATGATAGGGCTAAAATGTGTGAGTTGTACCTACATAACTTAGCCTTGACAGATCTTAATGTGTGGGACCCTAATTAAAAACTAGGGGAATTACAGTTGATGGCTTTGGAATCATGGATGAACCACGAGGAAGAAGGGGCCATAGAAATGAAGAAAATAATGGCAAGGGAAGAAACATAACCTCTCATGATAAGAGTTGAGCAGTCAAATCCAATGGTTGCCATCAACACCCATAACGTGATTGCAAATGACCCTCAAATTGCACCTAGGTACCTTGTTGTCCAAGAGCAAGCAATCACACACTTTGAGGACATTTTTAGGCTGTTAGGGGATGAAAACAAGCTTGCCAAAGGATATGGAACACTCTGCCCTACATCTTGAAAATCAAAGAGTACCATTCTCCTCAGAGAATGAGAGAAACACTGAACAGGACACCCATGTACAAAAAAGATATCCAAAGACTCAAAGTCAATTGGATTGTCTTGAGACTCAGTCCATCACTGCTCCTAGGAATGTTGGAAGGAAGGAATAAAGAGGAAGAAAGAAAGTAGTGGGAGGAGATAGAAAGGAAGGCAGGATTATATGCACAGGAAGAGGAAACTACAACAGAAGCATGTGATGTCAGGAATGCCACTAGAGAAAGGAAGGACATGGATATTGATTGAGTTGCTCAAAGGATGAGCAACACTTTCAGTAGGGGGTGATGATGAGCCTCATAATTGGGTAACTATATGGACCTTAATCCACCTCCTAACTTATTCAAATCAACTCTTCTCATAATTTATTATATATTTTGATTGTATTTTGCTTAATGAGATGAGTCAAAGTAAGATATTATGCCTAGTGGACTAATATGCATTGATTGGTTTTTGAGAGAAAATCATCAAAATTTTGGCTAATTAAGGGTTGAAATTCGAATGAGACAAGGAGGAGATATTGTAGGAGGTAGATCCTCCTCATTTACTACTCACTCATTCGAATATTCCTCCATCAATCACACTAGCTCGGAGTACAAGTAGCCAGGTCATGGAGATCAAAAGGCAGTTGAGCAAGTGATAGTCAAAGAGCTAGTTTATCTTGATTTTGGGAGCCAAGCCTCCCTATATTTAAGGAATTCATTGGCGACTTCCATTGTATAAATAAGAAGGCCTAGAGCCTCATTATGATTCGAATTTTTGCTGTAAAAACACTTGTCATTTTCGAATTCAAGACATGTGGAAGACATTGTTATGTAATTTTTTGTTTTAATAATGAGAATGAGTATTTCCTTGATCTAGCACTGAGTTGACTCAAAGGGCTGAAACTCTTGGGTTAGGGCCCAACCCTAGCAACAAAAGATCCTCTTCTTGTATTTGTATGCATAGTCAATTTCATAGATTAATGGTTGAATTGTCTTTAGAATTATTTCATTGCAAGTAGTTGTACATTTGATTAGTTTGATTTAATATGTGCTTTACTTCAGTAGTAGCTTAGAATAGATAAATCAACATCATAAATCTATTAGTAGGTGGATTTTGCCACACTCCTCCCTTCAAGGATCATGGTTTGAGGAAATAACCCCTATGCAACCCCAAAAGTCAAAATTCTAGCTTCTCAAGGAATTTAGGGTTTTATGTACTTAGGCCAACATTTGATTAGTTTGCAAGAATAGGATTTAGTTATTAGTTATTTTATCTTTAGTTTTACTTCATATATCATCAAGGTTTCATCTTATTTTGCAACTGATGCATGAAGTAGGCGGCTAGCTCATGAAATTTTGTTTTCCTTACTTAATTGAAATCCTTCTTGTTTACATGATTTATGGGTGAATGTCAATGTTTCATGCAGTGTAGGAGTTGCATTAGTAAATAGATATTTCATGATCAAAAACCTCACCCAAACTTCATCCACCCATGACCATTCCTTTCTTTCACTAAAACCCTCACCAACTTCATCATTTCACAAGAATACTTCTCCAAGCTTGTTGAAAAAATCCAGCCACCTCCCAACTTTGGTTTTGAGTTCTGAAGTAGCCCTAGGCACTCCCTTTCCTCATTCCATCCACCAACCACCTTCCCTAAGCCTTCCATCACCTTCAACATCTCTCCTTTTTCTCTCGGCTATATCCTGTAGGAATACAGGGGATCCTATAGGAATTCAGGGAATCCTCTAGAACGCATTAGGACATCCTGTAGGTTGACCTGTAGTGGCTTGTTTTGAGACCGAATTGTGGAAAAATTCCCCTAGGAAGCTAGAAGAGGACCCCTACTTGTCTCCCAAGGCTTCTACCCTTTCACCATCATCCCTAAGCCACCTACCACATCACCAAAAGAAGTTAGCTCTCACACTTTCACACAAAAAAAGACAAAAAGAAAAACATAGTTATTTTGGTCATTTACATGCACAACAGTAGAATGTTTGATGTTTCAATTTTCATGCTTAGGAAAATATGATTGCATACATGTTAACTCAACATTATTTTGAAGAAAAGCCTCTAATCAGTTAGTTAGAGAATGGTGTGTTTTAGCATTTGATTTCAGTCTTTTTCTTCACAGCAGTAGATAAGCTTTCTCTTAGTGTAGATTTCTTTTTTCCTCATTGGTAATCAAGATTCTTCTGAATCCATAGAAGTCTAGTTTGAAAAACCTTAGTAGTCTATCACCAACTTAGCAGTGAAAAAGAGCAGACCCATCACATTTACTTGTGTATAGAACACTGTCACCTCCAAGTTTGTACGAACCCCGAGTTGATAAAGTAAAGTTGGTAGCCCCAAGAGTTGCAACATTCTTGCTGCAATACTGGTGCTCATAATGGTGCTACGAGGGAGTTGATAATTCCTTACAATCTAGAGCAAGATGGAGTAGCTAAATGAAAGAAACACTCAATTGAAGAAAGTGTTAGAGTTATGCTACACGAACAAGGCTTACCTCAATTTGTATGGGGTGAAGTATCTAAAACAACTATCTACATTCAAAATCAAGGCCTCACAGATCATTAGACAACGTGACTCCTGAAGAAGAATTCACTGGGAAGAAACCATGTGTAGACCATCTTCAGATATTTGGTTGTCTTTTCTACATTCACATTCCAAAATATAAAAGAAAGAAGTTGGATCCTACAAGCATGAAAGGCTTATTTGTTGGCTATAGTAACTCTTCAAAGGCATATGGGATCTACATAAAGGAAGGGAATTGAACTGAAGTAAGTCGAGATGTGATATTTGATGAAAGTATTGCATATAACAAATCTAAATATATCTTGATTGAATCTAATGATGAAGAACTACCAGTATTTGAAGAATGCTCTAGGGAGGAAGAAGATTCTATTCATAAAGATGAAGGTAGCAGTGAACCTGTGCAACAAGTCATCATTCCTAAAAATAGAAAGAGACCTAATTGGTTGAAGCCCACTCTTCAAGATGTAGAAGGACATGGAGCAGCCAAGGGTACATTTAGGGAAAGCAAGAAGCCTAAAATATTTTTAGGGTATTCAACTTATATGGAAAAGTTTATTGAAGAAAAAGCATCCACTTTTGAAGATGTTGTTAATCATCAATAATGGAAAAATGTTATGAATGAAGAATATTAATCAATAATGAAGAATGGATTTTGGGAAATAAGTCCTAGGTCGAAAGACGAATTTTTGGTGACTTCCAAGTGGATCTATAAGATCAATCATGAAACAGATGGAAGTATTGATAAATATAAAGCAAGGTTTTGGCTAAGGGTTTCTACCAACAAGAAGGCATTGATTATGAAGAGACATTTTCACATATAGCTAGATACGTGACTATATGTTCATTGGTTTCTTTGGTAGCATCGATAGGATGGAACATCTATCAAATGGATGCCAAGACACCATTCATAAATGGTACTATCAATGAAGAAGTCTATATAAAATAATGCTTTGGATTCGAAGTGAATGATAGAGAGATTCACATTTGCAGGCTGAAGAAGGAAGTTCATGGCCTTAAGCAAGCTCTAAGTGCTTGGTATGCAAGGATGGACACATACCTACAAATATTGGGCTTCTCAAAAAGTTTTGTTGATCCTAATCTCTATATCAAGGTAGTGAAGAATAAAAATGTAATCATTCTTTTATATGTGGATGATCTTCTCATAAGAGGTGTGGAAGGTCGTATTCAAGAATCAAGAAGAAATTGTCCGCAGAATTTGATACAAATGATCTAGGGCTGATGCACTATTACTTGGGGTTGGAATTTTGGCAAGGACCTGGTGAGATATACCTAGGCCAAGGAAAATATGTGATTAAGACATTGTAGAGGTTTGGCATGATTGATTGCAAACCTATGACAATCCCCATTATCACAAATTTGAAGAGGCTAAGAAGTTATGATTCTATTCATGTGGATCCTACAAGGTATAGACAATTGGTTGGCTCTATGATGTATCTAGTGAATAGTCTATGAAACATTTGTTTTGCAATGGATATTCTTAGGAAATTCCAAATAAAGCCCAAGTATGACCATTGGATAGTAGCCAAGCATATATTAAGATGTTTGTGAGGAACAATCCATTACTTCTTGAAGTATGATAGAAAGAATGATGTCCAATTGATTGGATATACATATTTTGATTGGGGAGGCAGTGAGACATATGGAAGAAACACTATTAGAGGATGTTTTAGTTTTGTATCCTCTATGATATCATGGATGAGTGGAAACCAAGAGTCAATTTCTTTGAGTAGTGATAAGGCTGAATAAATTGCAGCATGTGAATTAAGCAAAGAAGCTATCTAGTTGAGGAAGTTATTGTCTGGCCTGTTTGAAGGACCAATGGACCCTAAAATTATACATTGTGATAACATCAACTGCATAAGGTTGTTTGAAGGCCTAGTGTTCCTGGAAATATAAAGCACATAAATAAAAAGTATCATTACATATGAAAGTTGGTGCAATATGGAGTGTTGCAACTATAGTATATCTCAACTGATGAGCAGGTAGTTGACATTTTGATCAAATATCTTCTTAATAAGAAGCTTGTGTATTTAAGAGACAATCTTGGATTGGTTGGTATATCCTCCCTGGTTGAGAGGAAGAGATAGGCACATCGTTCTTGTATTCACTTTGTGAAGAAAGAATGGAGTATTGGGTAAGCATATGGTTTTCGATACTCTTTGAGGTTGAGGTAGTGAATCCAATAGGTAAGAGTAGTAAAAGAGGAAATTCCTTAAGGATGTGTTATTCCGAGACAAAAATTGTCCTAAAAGGACATACCCTTTGAACACCCGGGTGGGGTATGTGCCTTAAGAGACAATGGTGAAGGTGTCTATTAGTCATGTGTCGTGCCAGCATTGAGATTTTATCTTGTGGAGAGATAGAGTTGTTACTAAAGGCCTTGCTATGTGAAAATGTTGGTTGGTATGATAAGATGCGATGAGATAAGATGAAATAATAGCTTGAGATGGCTTACCAATCTGACTCTTCTTATGAGATCTCTTCAGTTTGAAAATTTCCATGTACCATTATGAATGCCTCCCTAATTAAGAGGGAGTGTTGAAATATGTAACTAGGTTTGGTCTTCATAGATATGAAATGTACTATTGATTCTTGTATATTATAAAAAAAATAAAAAATATTATTGTTATTTTTGTAGCATCAGTTTCATGCTCAAGGTCACTTTATTTAGATCTAAAGCACCCATTAAGTGCTTCTATGGTTTGTTATAGAGTCAACAAGTCAATAGAATCATTTTCATATGAAGAAGACCCCATTGGGAATATTGTAACATGTCAAAAGAATTATATTTTTATTTAAATTGTCAAAATACACCTCGAAGAACAAGTAAACCTAGCAGCTAAGAAGCCAACCTCCTTAGGGTATGTTGTCATCCTTGGAAGCCTATATGTAAGAGGGAAAATGACCTCCTATGGAAACACACTCACTTCTCATTATTAAAGAAAATAATAAGAAGAAGAAAGAGAAGGAAGAAGGATGAAGAATTTTTTAAAAAGAAGGCTAGGTTTTCGCAGCTACAAGATCAAAGTTGTGAAAGTTGCACAAGGAAGGTCAAAGAAAGGACTAATAGGTCAACTACAATCCCTAGAAGGAGAAGCAACCCAAGAAAAGGATAAAAGAAGCCTTGGAATCCTTAAATATTCTCACATGTGTGGAAGAAACAACTGTTGCAGGGGCCACAAATTTCAGACTTGCAATGGAAGCCAAGATTCTGTAGCTAGGGGTCAAAATTGTGCAACTAGAAGACATTTGACTGGGTTTGACTTGGATAGAAGAATCACATCATCAAGAATGTCTGACCTGGTCTTGGAAAGGTATTGGTATTGGTATAGAGGTCTTGGAATTCATCATTTGAAGAATATATAAGAAGAGAAGGGATTTGTGGGTTTTCCTCTCAAGTTGAGAGGTTTTAGCCCTGGCTTGCAGCCTACATCATGTGTTCTTGTGTATTATTGATCTTCATGTTCTTTGTAGTTGTTTGATGATAAGAACAAAATAATAATAAGAGAATAAGCTAATGATCAAGAAAAATTAAAAATACATCACAATAAGTTATCAAGTTTAACAGAAATCATCCTAATTTCATCCCTATCGATTTCTCAACAATAAGTATTAAGAAACTCAATGTTTAGAAGAAATCTATTAAAATAAACTAAGGTAATATTTAGGTCTATAACAACTATGCCCATATAGGTTGAAGGAATGCTCCAGGCTAAACATGACTTGTAGTAAGAAATACAATATTTTAAGTGATGATTGGGTACCTTGTGTAAACTGAAAACATTAAGTTTATCCTACGTTATTCTGAGACATCGGTGAGTTATACCTGGAATGGAAAGGAAATGCCTTGGTTAGTGAACCATAAACAACACAAATCATGAATTAAAGAAGAAAAATTATATAATTATCAAATATATAAATATACATACAAAATAAATAAAAAACCCTAACTGATGAAAACCATAATGCTAGTTGGAGAGATTTACCACAAGCATGACTCAGTGAATTTGCGTGAAATGGAAGGAACTGGGAGAGAGTTTGTAAAGAAAAACAAAGGAATATTTACCCCAAAATTTACTTGGGACTTTGGTAGCACAAGGTCATATTAGCTTCATGATTTTTCCCCAGGAGAAACTATAGACATAGGGCACAAAATCCTGGTTATCACCATGAAAGGTTTTGAAGAAATAAGTGATATGCTTATAAAATACTAGAATCTAGAAGGGTTTCTCTTAAAGTGGTGAAATATAATTAGAAATTAAAAAGACTCAATGTCGTTAAGTACCTTATAGTGTCTAAAAAAGAACCTTCACTACTGAGGCTTAGAGAGAAACATAATAGGTACCCTCTTCGGATCCTGCACAAGAGGGAAACAATAGTTTGATATAATAACCCATTATAGAGAAAAAATAAAAACAAAGGGACAAACCCTAACCTCATATGTTTCTTGAGCCAAAATTTTGTGATGGTAAACAATTTTAAAACATTTCCTTTTGAAAACCCTCACTGAATAGTAATTGTATTGAGTTATAGAAAGAACCATTTTGCTACGAAATCAACTCTTTTTGTTGCAAAACCATTTCCCCTTTTTCTACCTTTTCCTTCCCAAATTTTCTTGATTCCTTGGTTACCATGATCTATTAAGGTATAACACGTCCTGTTAGTTTCCTATTTTACGTTATGAAAATGGCTAGAAATTAGTTAAAGAGTGCTTGATATATATAATAGATCGAAGGCACTAAGTTTTGTTGTCTAAGGTCGCAGAGACACATTTTTATATGCATGTGTTACTTGTATTACTGACACATATGGATATACAAAGCATTAGAAGAATAGAGCAACCAACAAGGATCTTTCCAGGGCGTTGGTATCTATTGTTATGCATTAATATGGCATTGTTTTGGTTCTTGATCATAGCCAATAGAAATACTTTGATATTTAATAGAAGTTGTTTCAACTAAAGAGAATGTTCTATGTCCTTAAGTATTAATGAAGAGCATAATTTGGATGCCTTGGCGCGCATTATTTGATGCAACACCAAGGCTGATTATGCTAATTATATGTAACTTATGTCTGGTCCAATTTTAATAACTAAATCAACTTCTTTGGATAGTGTTTGATTAGTTTTTGGGTTTGAGATGTTAGTTTTTGTAGCATCAAATGGTGTTCTAGTCTCAAAACTTTGTGGAGAGGCTAAAACACAAGATTTTTCTAAAACCCATAAACAATTTATGGAAGCTCCACCTAGAGATGGCTCAATTAAATTAATTGGCCGTAGTTAAAAATTTCTTAAGTCTAACTTATTAGAAGTAGTTAATTAATAGGAATTAATTGAGAAAGGTGTAAATTCTATAGAAACTCACACGAATTGAATTGGAGATGATATCAACAATCTATTAAGTTTTAATCGTGCATGTTGGAGTCCCAACTAGAGATTATAATAAGAGGTCGATGGGTAGATGGAGAATACATTGGTTGCATATACTCAATGATCAAGGTAGTTCGATTCAACAATAAGATTGAGCCAATGATCGAGTAGTAGGTTTCACAGGGGCAGAAATGGTGAGTTTAGAGGAAGTTTTCTAGTTCCAGAGAGTCAAAAGCAAGAGACATCATTATTCGTGAACAGAGGCTACAAAGGTATGCATAGGAAACCTTAGAGTGATAGTTTGATTTGGCTTAGCAAGGGCTTGATTCAATAGTCAGTGGCCGACAAATTATTCTAGAATGTTAGAGGATCAGTTCTATTAGTAGCAGTAGGCTGAACATTAAAATTGGAGGTGGTTCCAAGAAGTGTGAGTTACAGGTTGCATAGAGGCCTACACAGGGGTATTAGAGGGCTAGATTTTCTAAATTGTGTTTTGCTAGGACTGCCCATGGGGAGAAAGAAAATTCTCTCTAATAATTTTTTTCAGATATCTAGTTGAGGATTGCCAGTATGTTTGCATCCATATTGTACTCAAATTATTTCATTGTTGCATATTAATAAAAACCCTCATTGTTGCACTGATTTTCCCACATTGGGTTTTTTCTGGGACTTTTGTCTAAAAATAATAATGTTATATTTGTGTGTGTGTGTGTGAAAATGTTTTCTCAGTTTCCAATTTCTCTTCTATAGTATTTATTTTAGTGAAAATTGCAATTGTGAATTACTCATTGTTTTTCGTAGCAAATATACTGCAAAATTAATTTATGGTTAGAAGAATAATTTCCAGTTGTTGCACTAGTTAAAATTTTCACACGAGATTCTCCCCATACTTATAAATATGTATAGAATTTTGTAGATGAAACAATAGTTGAAAATTTGTCATAATTTTGATAATATACATGCTCATGGATGTAAGTTTCTTCTACTGAATTCCTATATTTAAGTGAGCTTCGGGTGTAGGCCATACCCTGAGTTTGGACCCGCTCGAGTTAAGGCTATACACACCCTTTCTTTCTAGTCATTTGTTTATATGTGTGTCTTTTCTTGCAATCTTTAATCTGGCTAATGCTCAATAGATTCGTGATCGACCGAGTAGATTTAATGGTGTGTGTGTGTGTGTTAAGCATAGTTGGTTTTATTAAATTGTGGTACTTTTTTGGACCTTATTTTTACCTTGATTTTGTTTTAAAAGTGGTTTCATAGTTATTGTGAAATCAACAGTGTCTACTGCAAAATCTACAGATTGCTTCAAAATTGCAGAACTGTTGCATAATTAAATTTTGATAGGGAAACCTAATTAATCATTAATCTTGTTTGTAATATTTTCACTCTAGTAATTGGGTAAACTTATGGCGAGGACAATTGAAATAGTCTAACTGTTCTTAACTTTGGTTGCCACAATTTGTAGGTTTTATGCATATTCATATCACTTGGTAGGAATTTTGGTACTAATGTATATAACACTGAGCCCTCACAAGTTAACAAACCTCACTCAATAATTAAATGACTATGCGAACTATATATTAATAAAAATACATATCTTCACACCATGATTTTTGGCATCGTTTCTAAATATGCACTCAAAGTACTAAAAATTCCTATCCAATACCAAATGACCATGGGATTAGAAGCAACCAAAGGGAGGCAGTTAGTGGCCCTTTCAGTAACCTACATCTTGAATTTCCTACATTTAGGGCATGTTAAGTAGACATTATAGGTAGAAGAAAGAAAGAATCCATAAAATCCCATATTTGTGGTGTAGTAGGAGCCACTCATACTAACACTCTAGCAGAAAAAGGAGGGAAACCTGAGAGGGGCGCTTTTATGCATAATAGTGTGGTAAGGCAACCACCAAAAGGTGGGGAGCCAATAGGGGAAGGAACTTCATTTCATAAAGAAAAGAAAAAAGTTCTTCTGCATCTAAAAAAGTTGAAACCCCCGAGACTTCAGATGAGGAAAAGATGATGGGAAAGGAGGTGAATGGACCACAAGGTCTTGTTACTTTTAAGTTTCCCATCCAAGATCCTGAAGTGATAGTACACATGAAGAATATTCCTCCCTCTTCCCTACCTAAATTTCATGGCTTTTCAAAGGAAGACCTTGGCATGTTCCTTTTTGAGTTTGATGTCCTTTGTCATAGTTAAGATTACTCCATGGATGCACAAAAAATGAAGTTGTTCCATGCAACTTTAAAATATTATGCAGTCCATTGGTTCATGGGACTTGGAGGAATTCCATTTAGAAATGGAATAAAAAGAAGAATATATTTTTGAAAAAATATGAGGACTATTGTAAAGTCCAAGAAATTAAGGAAGAAATATTTGGGATGTCCCAAGATGATGATGAAAGTTTGGAATATTATTTGGAACGATTCCAGTATACCCTACAAAGGACAAATCAAAACTCCCTAGATGTTGACACCTTGCGTATTATTTTTCTTGAAGGGATATGGGAATACTACCTTGAAAACCTAAATCTTATGGGGACAGGTGATGTCTCTAAGTTTTCTTATGATAAGATCTATGAGCTATGTACAAGGTATTCTAGAGGAAGTTTGAAGCATTACCAAAGTACTTGGGATATGAATTCCAAAGTTAATAAATCTAATGGGGAAGGGGTGAAAAAAGATGAATTAGGGAATTTGTTAAAAAAAATCAAAACTGATATCCTTAGCACCCTAAGCTACCAATTGGATTTTTTTTAGGCCAAGAAAAAGAATGAGGAATTTGAGTTGCCACTTTCTATATTATGCTCTAAATGCGACAAAAAACATCCTCTATTGGAATGCCCATTAAACAATGTTGAGGCATGCAACATTTGTGAGAAGATACATTCAACCCAATAATGCCCTTATCTTTTAGAGCTTCAAGCTATATTTCAAGATTCTAGAGAAAGAACAATTGTTTTTTGTTTAGTATCCCAAGAGAAACCTTGGCCCCCTTAATCATCTTGAAACACACCCCATAATCATCTTTATATCCTCCTCCTCCAATCTTTGGTTGGTATCCTCATATGCCTTGACCACAATGGCCACCTCAATTGTAAAACCAAGGATGGGCTCAAGGATGGAGAGGACCCTTTTCCTATGGGAATGCAACACTACAAACATTGCCTCAAAATTACCCAGAATAGCTTCAATTACCTTCAAATTAACCCACTCAAGCTCAAAATCAACAAAGAACTCAACTTCCATCTCAACCAATGCCTAACCTAAATAATATAGTAGCTCAACCAACCTACAATTTTGAGTTATCTTTTTCCAAACTTATAACTTGGACTGTAAAGATATACATTTACATTTTGGTAGGATACTCGAAAATTAGACTTCTCCCATCATTCAAGAACAAGATGAGGAGGATACTTCACTAGAACCAGAACTGCTTCCCCTCGAAACTCAAGATGCAACAATTAAGAAACCTCTTAAAAAATATTTTTCTCCTTACCCAGAAAGATTGAGTTTGGAGAAACCCCCTATACATCCTGAGTTCGACCTTTTAGGAAAACTAAGGAATCTATGTGTAAAAATTACACTCCTTCAATCCATTAGAGATGTTCCTATATATGAAAAAATAGTTTGGGAACTATGTTTGAAAAAATAGGAAGGAAAAAGAAGGACCCTAAGACACCTCAAGTCATAGGGAAACTATCTGATTCAATGTTAGGGAAGGTATTGATGACAAAATACAGGGATCCTGGGAGTCTTGTTGTGACAGTCAATGTCAACAATACCCCTATAGCTAATACTTTAATTTATCTAGGGGAAACTATCAATGTCATGTTTAAAGAAACTTTGGAAGAGCTTGGATTATCTGGCTTATGACTAACCCCCACTGTCCTCCAACTGGTCAACCAGTCCATTTTAAAAGTGGAAGGGGCAGTGAAATATATTATCATTTCCATATATTCATGGAAATACTCGGTTGATTTTATAATTCTCCAACCTAAATATAGTCTCAGTGGTTACCCATTAATTTTAGGGAAACTCTGGTTGGCCACATGAGATGCCTACATCAGCTATAGGTCAAAGGATATGAACATTTCATAGGGGAACTCCACAAAAAAACTTACCTTGTACCCGCTTGTCAAACCTTCACTAGAATTTGAGAATCCATTTTTGTTTGAAGATAATGAGGAAAAACTCACCCAACCTCTCTTGACTTTGGAACAAGCTTTTATTTTCAAAGAGGGTACTAAAGATGAATTAATTTGTACTTCTTTAACCCTCTCATAATTACCATCCTTCACTGTATAATCAAATTTCAGGGAAACATTTCCAAGAAACATGATCACCTGCTGAGTTAGTAAGACAATTGGGTACAGTAGCCTCACTGGATGTTTATAATAAGAGAAATCCTATATAAATCCACCCTAGAAAAACTCTAAACATTAATGCCTATTTAGAACCTTCCCAGTAGAAGAAACTAGTGGAAATGCTTTGAAGGAATAGTAGTGATTTTTGCTTGGGATTATACTGATATAAATAGTATCTCCCATAACCTCTATACCTATCATATTTATCTAAAGGAGGATGCCCGACCAGTCAGGAAACCTCAAAGGAGGATGAATTTTTCCCTAAAGGACATTGTGAAAGAAGAGTTACAGAAACTGCTTAATGCTAACTTTATCTATCCTATTTCCGACAACAAGTGAGTATCCGCTTTGTTTGTTGTCCCTAATAAAAATGGAAAGTGGTGGATATGTATTGATTATCATGAGTTGAACAAGGCTAACTTGAAATATTATTTCCCATTACCTTTTATCAACCAAGTCTTGGATACCTTGGTAGGTAAGAAATGTTTCTCCTTTCTTGATGTGTTCAGTGGCTACAATCAGATCCAAGTAGCTCCTAAGGATCAAGAAAATACTACCTTTAATTGTCCATAGGGAACATATGCATATTGAGTTCTTCTTTTTGGTTTATGTAAACCCCCAACTGCTTTCCAATAGGCTATTCTTGGTATATTTTCTGATTTAATCCATGATTGTGTCGAAATTTATATTGATGACTTTACTGTCTATGGAGACATGTTTGAGGAAGCCTTAAATAACTTAGAAAAAATACTAATATGTTGTCAAGACAATAATATTTCTCTTAGTGATGAAAATTGTCAAATGCTTCTTAATCAAGGGATTATTCTAGGACACCATGTTTCAAGTGAGGGAATTAGAGTGGACCTTGCTAAGATAGAAGTCATTCTAAAGATAACCACCCCTACTATGTAAAATGATGTTTGTGGATTCTTAGGTTGTGTGGGTGTTGTTGCTTCTGTAACACCCTCCAAAAAGTTTCCCAACACTCAATTTTAGAGCCTTCCATGGTCTTGTACATTGTCATCACAAACTTTTAAACTCATTCCATGTGTTTTCTTGAGGTGTTTTTGTCCCTTTAGTAAGATAAGAAAAATTTCATATTTTCTAATGTTGGTTGTCACATTATGTACATAAGATTTTTTTTGGTGGTTTCAAGAGGTCACCTTTGTGTAAATGAGTTGTTCTAACCATGTAAACACTCGTCGCACTCATTTCCAAATTTTTAAGCATGGTCGCACAAGTGTCATCACAGTCATCGCAAAGTGTATCTTAAGTGTCGCACTTGTCGTAAAGTTGTCACACATAGGTAAATGCATTTTCATGTGTTCTAAGTGATCCATGTTGTAGTGTCATCAAGTATTGTAAGTGTGTGATCATAATTGAAGTTTTAGCATTGTTCACATTAGCCTCATTAATGCCTTACTTAGTCATTTTTCTTAAAGCCTCCCAACCATGCAACCTAGCTTCACCTGACCTACCTGAACTATGCACTGCATAGTCCCAGTCCTCTATTTTGACCTTGCCTCTTGGAACCATTCAATGCATAGTTTTTTCCTCCTAGAACTGTTGCACTACACAATTTATGTGCTCAATCCCTCGCCTTGACTCCCGAAATTATGAAATTCCTTCTCCTAGCTTGGGCTTAACTGTGGACTACACAGTCTCCAACCTCAAGATCATCCTTGAGGTCCTAAACTGCACAATGGCCTCTCTTTTATCCCATAACTATGCAATGTTCTCACCTAATGCTCATCCCCTCAACCAGCCACATTGACCCTGAGAACTGCAAAAATTTTCCCCTTATCCCATCCTAAACTACGCACTACGTAGTCTCAAGGCTCAAGGCTCCTATTTACTTCCTGAAATATGCAACTACACAACCATTGATCCCTTTTCCCAACCTTCCATCTGATTATGGCTTAATCAATGGATCTATATGCACAATTTTAGACTAGGGGGTTTCGAACTAATGTCGTCTCGTCATGAGTGAATTCCATAATCAAGTACCGTATTATGCCATGGAGAGATGATGACAAAGGAGATGGAGTGAAACATTTTGAAAGACCATTGTGTAGTTAAGTATGCAAGTTTATCTATCAAGAGAAACCAAAGGGATGTCAGTTTGAGATCATCATTAAAGACTTGAGATCATTGAAGATCCCTTATCACCAAGCCGTGTAGAGGTGAAAAGAAGAGTATTCTCAAACAGTCCTGCAACACACCGTAGTAGAAGTGGCTTGACATTGCCACACCATCAAGCATTATAAGTTAGTAGTGTCATGTCATGAGTTGTCACATGCCATACCATTAT